>CAJQZN010044070.1:0-11412 GCA_907164685.1 Colias eurytheme | reverse complement strand
AAAAAATTGAACATTAATTGGTAATTTTGCTGCTTTAACTAACAATGGTCTTAAAACATCAATATTATCAATTGCTGGCTTTGTGTTGGCCATCACACATACCGTCTGATAACCTCCATACAAACCGCTAATTGCACACCTGTTATTAAATCTTCTTTTGCTGTTTGACCTGGTTCACGAAAATGAGCATGTAAATCAATAAAACTAGGAACAATAATACAATTTGGTGACAACTTAATTTCTGTTCCTAAAATACTTGAACCAATGTGAATAATTTTATTTCCTTCAATCGTAATATTAGTTTGTTTAAAACCAATTGGTAAATAAACATAAGCGTTAGTAAATGTATAAATCATCTTAATTATCCGCTAAAATATTATTTAATAATGCCATTCGTATAAAAACCCCATTTGCCATTTGCGCAAATATTTTTGCTTGTTGACATTCAACATCATCATCATCAATTTCAATACCACGGTTAAAAGGAGCTGGATGCATAATAATTGCGGTTGGCTTCATTGTTGCAACTAATTCAGATGTTAACTTATAATTTCGTAAGTAATCTAAATGATATTTTTCATCAGCATGAAATCGTTCAAACTGGTAACGTAGTAACATTACAGCATCCATTTTTGGCAAAGTTGTTTTAAAATCAACAGTTTTTACACCAGGTAATTGTAATTCATTAATTCCTGTTGTATACAAATTCATTCCTAATTTTTGCATAATTTGAATATTAGTTTTTGCAACTCGTGAATATTTAATATCGCCAACAATGATAATATTTAATCCTTTAAATTCACCAAAATGTTCTTTAATTGTCAACAAATCTAATAAACTTTGGGTTGGATGATTTCCTGACCCATCACCACCATTTAAGATTGGGATTTTAATTTTATCAGCAAGCTGGTGATAATAATTTTTTCCGAATGACGAATAACGAGTACATCAACTCCTAATGCTTCAAATGTTTTAACTGTATCATATAATGTTTCTCCTTTTTTTGTTGCACTAAATGATTCATTAAAATTTAACGTTTTACAACCTAGTTTATGTGCTGCCACATCAAACGAATAATGGGTTCTTGTTGATGGTTCGAAAAAAAGATTTGCCGCAATCTTTGTTTGTTGATAGCTTACTTTTTTCTCATTATTTTTAAATTGTAATGCTGTTGTTAATATTCCTTGAACATCATCTTCAGTTCAACTATCTAAATTAAATAAACTTTTATTTTTCATTAAAATATAACCTCACTTTCCTGATTTTTAAATAAAGATAAAAAAAACTTACTTAATTAATAAGATAATTTCCAATTAATTAAGTAAGTTTTAAAATGATGGGGAGAGAATAAAGTTAAGAACAAATAAGAAATAAAAACATTGGCTTCTTGTAACAAAAGTCTTATGTTATTTTTTACATAATTGTCCTGATTTTTCATTTGCATTTATTATCACCTTAATAATATATAATACCAAAATTATTATATTTGTAAAGATAAAAACAAAAAAATATGTGGAAACCATATACATTTAAGACCACCTTAGTGGTCTTAAATGTATATGGTACCTTACAAAAACAAAAAAAATATTATAATTTTAAGATTAAAATTCTGATTGTGTCATTGAATTAATGCCCCCACCACCTAAAATTATTTCACGTGCATAAACAGGAATTACTTTCCGTTTTGGAAAACATTTTCGTAATACCATAATTGCTTTTTGATCATAAACTGGATCACCAAAAATTGGACAAATCAGCGCTTTGTTAACAAAATGAAAATTAAGATAACTAGCAGGAAGACGAAAACCTGGCATTCGATGTTTAAAACGTAAACTACATTCACGGTCAGTTGCTTCACGTTGGGTTAAAAATAATGGAAGTGGTTGATAAATTTTAGTAATTTTTAGTTTTCGCCCTTTGGCATCAGTTGTTGATTCTAACAATAATAAAGCTTCGATACTTCGTTCATATTGTGGATCATCTTTATTATCTGTTCATGCTAATAAAACATGTCCGGGTTCAACAATTTGAAGTAAATTGTTAATATGACCACACGCCTCATCATTATATAGTCCCCTTGTAATTCAAATAATTTTTTTAACATTTAAATATTGCTTTAAATATTGTTCAATTTCAAGTTTTGTTAAAGTCGGATTTCGATTTGGGTTTAATAAACATTCTTCGGTTGTATATAATGTTCCTTCGCCATCAACATTAATACTCCCACTTTCTAGCACCAACGGACAAGCATAATAATCAACACCGCTAGTATTTGCCATTGTAATAGCCACGTTATTATCCACATTATAGTCTCAGTTAAAATGTTTTGCTTTTAACATTAAACTATTTTGCATTCCTCAGCCATTAAATTCAAAACTAACTGCACGGCGTTCTCCCTTTTCATTTATTAAATAAAGTGCTCCTATATCACGTGCCCAACTATCATAATAATTTGTTTTTACTAAGTTAATATTACTATTTCCTAGCATTTTTTTAACTCGTAAATAATTCTGTTCATTAACAATCATTTGGACTGGTTCATAATTACTAATAATTTTAGCAACTAATGCAAAAATTTTTTGCGCGGGAAAAGCATTTTTCTGTCAATTATCTTTCATATATGGTCATATCATTCAGGTTTGTAAATGATTACTTGCTTCTGCTGGCAAATAAAACCCATCTTCTTGCGGAGTTGTTGTTAATAATTTACTCATTTTATAATTCCTCCGTTCTAAATAGCACCGACTATTTTATTAATAAAGAAAAATATAATTAAAAAATATTATTTGTTATTTAAAACAAATAATATATAAATGATTATTATTAAAAATTATTTTTAAACAAAAATTTTCAATATAGATATTTTTTTAATACATTTGATTTAAAATATTAATTTCAAAAAAAACTGGTGAAGATGACATAATTTGACTAATACTTGCGATACAACGTGTAATCATTTTTCCCTGAGGTTTTAATTTACAAAGAACCTTAATTTTGTTTGTTAAAGCAAAATTTAAATTTAAACAAAGATTAAAAACTTCTGTTGCGGCAGTTGAATTAATAATTTTAAGTTTAAATGAATCTCATTCTTTTTCTAAATATCTTTGATGATAATTAACCCGTAATTTATCAACTTGGATTTCATTTTGATATAAAATAATATCTGTCATTTCTGATTGTTTAATATAATTTGAACCTAAATCAGAAAAACATAATTGTAAATAATCAATTTCAAAAAGATTAACTGCCATTTCTTCACCAATTTTCCTCATATTATTATAACCTTATCATAAATACAATAAACTAGCAAATATCTTGTGTTAAAAATAAAGTTAAAATTATGTTATCAAATAGAGGGTAATTGTTTTTCTTAAAATTAATTAATACAACAAAATACTTATTTTTGATTAATTGTAAATTTATAACAATTAAAGTAGTAATCCTTTTTAGTTAAACGACCTAACATCATAATCCTAGTTTTGTTTTATAATATTTATTACGAAAATTAAACATAAATATTAGCAAATATTTATCCATTAAAAAGTTTTTTCCACTTTTAGTTTATCATAATTTTGGGGGTTAAAAAAAGGAAATATAATTTTCCTGAAAAAAATATTTTTTTAAACTTTATTAACAATTTGTTCATTAATTAAAATAATAAACTTATCAAAAGTAGTAGTAATTTGGTCATCTTGTCCATAAATTCGATAAGTAATCATTTTTTTATCCCGTTCTTGGTCACCAATCACAATTTGATATGGAATTTTAGCAACTTGTGCTTCTCGAATTTTATAACTTAAACGCTCATCACGATCATCAATCCTTGTACGTAATTTTAACTTTTTAAATTGCTGATGTAATTCATTAACATATTCCAAATGATGCTCATTATTAACTGGGATTATGATAATTTGTTTTGGAGCTAATCAAAATGGTAAAACCCCTTTTGTTTGTTCTAATAAAATTGCGATAAAACGTTCATAAGTTCCAATTAAACCACGATGTAACATTACTGGTCTTGCTTTTGCTCCTGTTGCATCAATATAACTTAAATTAAATTTTTTTGGTAATAAAAAATCAAATTGTAGAGTTGAAACAGTAATTTCATGATTTAATGCTGTCTTAATTTGAATGTCTAACTTTGGTCCATAAAACGCTGCTTCGCTAATCATTGGCACATATGGAATTTTTAAATCATCTAATGCTTCTTGTAGCATTTGTTCAGCATGATTTCACATTTGATCATCATCATAATATTTTTCCTTATTTGCTGGATCACGTAATGACAATGAATAATAATCAACAGTAATTTTTAAATCTGTTAAAACTTCATTAATTAATTTAAAACAACGTTTAAATTCTTCTTTTAACTGGTCATGACGTAAAAAGATGTGTGAATCAGTTAATTGCATCATTCGTACTCGCTCGAGTCCTGTTAAGCTTCCCGATGTCTCATAACGATGTAAAATGGCATGCTCAGCAATCCGTAATGGTAATTCACGATAACTACGTTGTTTATAATTATAGACAGCAATATGGTGCGGACATGCCATTGGCCGTAAAACACTAATTTCATTATCTTGTGCCATTGGTGCAAACATATTTTCTTGATAATGATCCCAATGACCAGAAATTTTATACATTTCACTAGTTCCAATAACTGGTGTATCAACCTCAATAAAATCATATTCTCATTCTTTTTCTCGGATATATTCTTGTAGTACTTTTTTTAATGCCATTCCATTTGGTAACCAAATTGGTAAACCAGGTCCAACTAATTTATCAAAAGTAAAGATTTCTAAATCCTTTCCATTTTTACGATGATCGCGTTCTTTTCGCTCTTCATATGCTAATAATATTTGTTCAAATAATTCACGCGAAAAATGTGAACTTCCAGTTAATCGTTGCAACATTTTATTTTTAGCATCATCTTGTCAATACGCTCCTGCTAAACTTCAAAGTTTTAATACTTTAATATGTTTTAAAGTTGTAACTGGATAAGTATTTGGCAAATATAATTCATTGCCAAGTAAGTATCCGGCTTGTTCTGCCCCTGTTTCTAGACAAAAAGTTAATAAATAAGGATTATCCCTATATGATTTTTTTGCATCGGTCAGGGTCCCTAAAACAGGTGTAATAGCAAGATTATTATTAATTAATTTTGTTACTTCCTGTTCTAAAGCACTAAGATCGGTTTCTTTTAAATGTGGTTCAACATCAAAGTCAATTAAAAAGGTATCATCTTGTAACACAATTTTAGCAATTTTAGCGGTTGGATGTAAATTAGTAATTGCTTTTGCTACTATTAATGCTGTTGTATTATGCAAAATTGATAAGGCTAGTGGTGATTTATCAGTAATAATTTCTAATGGCCCATCAGTTGTTACTAAATAGTCTAAACTACGAATTTGACCAGCAAAAACCCCACCAAAGGCCGCTTTCCCTAGACTTGATGCAATACTGCTAGCAATAGCATGAATTGTTTGTGGACTTTTAAATTCACGAACTTGCCCATCTGGTAATGTAATTTTAATCATTTGTAATCTTCCTTTCCTAAAAATAAAACTCGCTCCCAATATTATTAAAACAATAATACTAGGAGCGAGTTCTTCGCGGTACCATCCTAATTTAATTAGGATTTAACCTAATTTATCTTTCACACTTAATAACGAAAAGTGCTTAAACGTAAACTAACCGTTGTTACTAGTAATCTAATCGTTCTTTTATTAAGCTTCCATCATCCTTAACTTGCTGAGAAAAGAGGAAGATTAGACCATGGCTAACTAGTTTAATTATTTAATTGTAATTTCTTTAATTTCTTCGTTGCGCGCAAATAAAATTGTTGAACCAATTTTTGCTCCTCATTTTTTTGCAACTTCACAAATTGCTTTTTCATCTGTTTTAAATGCTTCATAATTATCAACTTTATTCATAAAAATTGAATGCCATGATCCAAAGGCAGTATACAATTCTGGCAGTGGACTAACTCCTAAAATTACTACATTCGGGCGGAATTTTGAAATTGTTTTTAATAATTCTCCGGTGTTTGAAACAACAACAGCATATTCATATTTTCCATCTTTACATTTATTTGCTAATTTTTTAGCAATATCAGCGCGTGGTCCTGTTGTTGAATTCATAGCATCTTCTAATTGCTTTTCATAATATAATTTTGAATAAAATTCATGCTCTGCTCGTTTATTAATCATTGCCATCTTATGAACAGTAATAAATGGATAGTCACCATTTGCTGATTCACCTGATAACATTGTTGCATCAGATCCTAATTCTGTTGCAAAATAAACATCCGTAACTTCTGCTCGTGTTGGCGATGGATTTTCTGTCATTGTTTCTAACATTTGTGTTGCAACAATAACAATTTTTCCTGCTTCACGACATTTACGAATAATAATTTTTTCTCAATATGGAACATCATAATAAGGAATTTCTAAACCTAAATCTCCCCGCGCAACCATAATTCCATCCGATGCGGCAATAATTTCATCAATATTATTAATTCCAATTTGTGATTCAATTTTAGCAATAATTTGAACATGTTCAGCTTCACACTCTTTTAATAATTTTCGAATTTCTTTGATATTACCAGCTGTGTTAACAAATGATGCTGCAATATAATCAATTCCTTGTTCAACTCCAAATTTAATATCATTAATATCTTTTTCAGCTAAAAATGGTAATGTAAAGTTGACCCCCGGTAAATTAATTCGTTTATTTGTTTTAACAATATGATGGTTGAAAGCTTTTGTTTCAATAATTCCTGGCTTAACACCAGTAACATTTAACTGTAATTTCCCATCATCAACTAATACTAGGTCACCAACTTTTAAGTCTTGTGACATATCATATGAAACAGTAATTTCCGTTCCAGTTCCTTCACGGATTTGATATTCCTTTGGTAATGAATAAATTGTAACTGTTGCACCAGCAACAATTTCTTGCTTCCCATCTTTCATTATTCCAACACGAATTTCTGGACCTTTCGTATCTAATAATACTGAAATTGGTTTACCAATTTTAGCACTAACTTCTCGTGCTCATACAATTCGTGCTCCTTGTTCAGCATGATCTCCATGTGAAAAGTTTAAGCGAATTGTGGTCATTCCTGCTTTAAACAGTTCTTCAAGGGCTCCCACTGAATGGGTACTTGGCCCAATTGTTGTAATAATTTTTGTTCTTTTCATTTTCTCGTTAATATTAAAGTTATCCATTCTCTTGACAATCTCCTTCTAAAAATATTTTACCACCTTATTTTATCGTAAAATTATGATTTTTGATAAATATTCTGATTTAATTCATCAAATTTAGCTCAAATTTCTTTCCGTGATGGTCGTGGAATACTTAATGCTTCCATAATTGGACGAGCAATAATTTGATCACCGTGATTGCCAATTGCTAAACCACCTGCTCCCGCAATAATTTCTTCAACAGCAAATTGTGCCATTTGAAAAGCACGATAACGCTCCATTGCGGTTGGATTACCACCTCGTTGAGTATGTCCTAAAACTGTTGCACGGGTAATATAACCACTTTTACTTTCAACTAATTTTGCTAATTTATGCACATCGGGATAAATCATTTCACTAACAACAACAATAACACTTCGTTTTTGTGCTTGATGTAATGTTGCAACCCGCTCAGCAATTTCTGTCTCAGATAAAGCAGCTTCGTTAATTGAAATAATATCTGCTCCACCAGCAATTCCAGCATATAAAGCAATATCACCACAGGCATGACCCATTACTTCCACAATTGAACAACGATTATGTGATTGCATTGTATCACGCAAGCGATCAATTGCTTCAACAACAATATTAATGGCAGTATCAAAACCAATCGTATAATCTGATGAAGTGATATCATTATCAATTGTTCCTGGTAAAGCAATACAATTAATTCCCATCTCTGTCAACCGTTGCGCTCCTTGATAACTGCCATCACCACCAATAACTACTAATGCTGCAATTCCTTGTTTTTTTAAATTAGTAACAGCTTTTTCTCGTACCTTTGGGTCTTTAAATTCCGGTAAGCGTGCACTTCCAATCACAGTCCCCCCTAAACGCATAATACTATCCGCAAAATTATTATCAACAACTTCCATTCAATTATTAATTAATCCTAAATAACCATCACGAATAATATATGTTTCTAATCCTTTAGCATGTGCTGTTTTAATAACCCCTGCAATCGCCGCATTCATTCCTTGCGAATCACCACCAGATGTTAAAATTCCAATTTTTTTAAGCATGCTTTTTCTCCTTCTCTTTTGTTTCTTTCATCTTGTTTATATTAATTTTAGTTGATATTCTACGATTGTAAAGATTTTTTTAACTAAAAAGCATAAAAAAACACTTTGTAAGTGTTTTTTTATTTTGTTCCAAATAAGAAAAAGTAATTCTTATTAAACGTTTGTAGCTGTTACTTTTGCATTGAATTTAAATTGACCAGTAATTTTTGCTGAACTATCATTTGCTTTAACTGTTACTTTAACAGTTTTTTGTGCTGAATAGTCTCCCGTTGCATTATTTGTAATTGCAAAATCACTTGCTTCTACACCTGGTACTTTCGCTTGTATAGCATCTAAAACAGCTTTTGCAAGATCTGTATTTTTATTAACTGCTTCTAATTCAGTTTTTGTAACGTTTTGTGGATTGCCTGCTTTAATTCCTACAGTTTGATCAGGCACTGTTACATCTGAAATATCTGCTTTTGTTACTCCAGGATTTTTTGGTAAAGTTACTTTAATATATCCTGATTTACCAATAACAACGGTTTTATCTTTTGCTGGAGTAATTTGAACATATACATCAACTTTAACTTCTTGTAAATTAACAGTCTCTAATGCTTTACCTTTGTTGTCTGCATAAATTTCATATACAAAGTCAGTTGCTTGTGCTGTTTTTACAACACCTTGTACTGCTTTTAAAACATTAGGATCTAATGCTTTTTTAATTTCTTCTTTTGTAACTTTTGTTGCATCTTTTGCCGCTACAGTTGCAGGTGCTGCAATTGTTTTAACTCTTGATAAATTGTTACTTTCAGTTTTGTTACATGCGATTACTGATGTTGTCCCTACAGCTGATACACCAAAAACTGCTAAAATCGATAAAAGTCTCTTCATTTCTTATATTTCCTTTCTCTATTAAGTAGTGTTTTTATAAAAGCAAATGTAATTAAAATTACATTGAATATATAAGAGAAAAATAATATTAATAATAATTATTAATTGCTTCTAACCCTACTTTATACAATTTATATTTTTTTTCCCTTATAGAAGCAATTATACAATAAATATTTCTTAAAAAAAAGATTTTTCAAATAAATTGTTTAATCTTTTTCTTTATTTTTAGCTTCTTTTGATTCAGAAACCGGTTCTTCACTTACTTGTTGTTCACTAACTTTTAATTCTGGTTTAGTCTGTTCTGGAACAAATGGCATAATTTCTTGATTTAATAAATTAACATTATTAATCATAAATTTCCCTGCTTGACTTACTAATGAAAAACGACATTTCTTTTTACTACGGGTTCCTTCGGTATGATAAATTACTAATTGATTTGTTTTATCATTGCGTTCAACACGAGTAATTTTTCGAATTAAAATTCGCTCCCCTAAAAAAGCAATTTCCTTTTCATCAATTCCAACAGCAATTAGTTGTAAAAATAAGAAAATATAAACTCCTACCCCAACTGTCAAGCCAAAAGCTAACACAATCATAATAATTAATGGTGCAGTTGTTGAGAAATCAATAACAAACTGGAATAAAAATCCAAGAATAACAACTGGTAAATTAATTCCTAACACTGTAAATAAAATAATTAAAATTTTTTTATTAATAAAACGTGCTTTAAATTCTCGTTTTGTAAAACTAATTAAATAACCAATAATTGATAAACTAACTGCAACAAATAAAAATGCTGCCATCGAGATTGCAATTATTGTTTCTTTTTCAGTATTTTCCATTTTTAGGCTTTCCTTTCTATCACAATGATTCTTATTTGCGAACTTGTGCCATTACTTCTGAAGCAAAATCAATTTCTTCTTTTTCAATTCCTTCGCCAACTTCATAACGAATCATATCAACAACATGAACATTATTTGCTTTTATAACACCACTAATTTTTTGATCAGAATTAACAACAAAAACTTGGTCTAAAAATGATATTTCTGCTAATTGTTTATTTAAACGCCCTTCAACCATTTTTTCTAAAATATTATCTGGTTTTCCAGCATTTTTTGGATCATTTTTTGCTTCAGCCGTTAAAATTGCTTTTTCACTATTTAAAAAATCCGTTGAAATATCATCACGTGAAATAAATTGTGGACGCATTGCCGAAACATGCATTGCTAATTGTTTTCCAATTGTTTCATCAATTTTACCACTAAAAGTTAAAACAGTTGCAATGCGATTATTAGAATGTAAATAAAATCCCATTGATTGATCTGCTTTTAAATGAATTATTTTAAAACGACGTAAGGTAATCTTTTCACCAATTGTTGCAATAGCATGAACAATAACAGTTTCTAATGATTCACCATTAACTGATATTTTTAATGCATCTTCCACAGTTTTCGGTTCATTATTAATTAAAGTTTCTCCTACGGTTGCCATTAAATCTAAAAATTGCTTATTTTTTGCAACAAAATCGGTTTCTGAATTAACTTCGAAAATAACTGTTTTATAACCTTTAGTTACTAAACCAACTAATCCTTCAGCAGCAACTCGATCAGATTTTTTGGCCGCTTTGGTAATTCCTTTTTCACGCAACCATGTAATTGCTTCTTCAATCTTTCCATCAGTAGCTTCTAATGCTTTTTTACAATCTAGCATTCCGGCTCCTGTTCTATCTCTTAATTCTTTTACTAATTGTGCAGTAACTGCCATTCTAATTCTCCTTTCAAATTTAAGGGTGCTTGTATTGAAACTAACCAGTTAATACAATTTAATTTTTATGTTATTTTTTTATTATTTTATTATCAACAATTGTTAAATGTTTACTTAATTCACTAACCATTTCAGCTTTTTTTGCTTTTGGTAAGGCAAATCCTTCACTAAGAATTTCTAATTCATCAACTTTTAATTTTGATAATGTTTTTTCTAAATCATTATCAACTACATTAATTGTATCGAAATTAAAACTTGGTGGTGGAACTGGAACTGGTTCTTCTTTAACTGCGACAGGTTCTGCTACAGCAGGTGCCTCTTCTTTTCTTGAAGGTTGTACTTTATGTGCCGAATATGTTTCTTTTCCACGTTCATTTCTTCCACTCATTCTTCGATTAACATATTGCCCACCACGTGAATTACGATTGTCATCACCATCACGGCGAGTAAATTCATTTGGTTTAAATTTAGGTTCTGGCATTTTAATTCCCATTGCATAACCATATAAA
>CAJQZN010044069.1:0-10749 GCA_907164685.1 Colias eurytheme | reverse complement strand
GAGAGACGCGTAAACTCGCTATAGCGTTAAATCTCACCCAGCTGGTTCAAGGAGAGACGCGGGTTCCTGATGTTGAGAGCCATACAGCCAATTGCTTGGATCTTCTGCTGACAACCGATCCAGACCGTTACTCGGTAGCGATTTCATCGCCGCTTGGCAGCTCCGACCACTGTCTGGTGAAATCTGTATCTGTCTACTCGCCGCCCGACCCCAGTCCCAGGGGCTCGCGGCGCGTGTGGCGATACAAGTCAGCAGATTGGGACGAGATGCGTTCTTTCTTTGCATCTTATCCCTGGCGGCCTGTTTGCTTTTCTTCTGAAGACCCTTCAACCTGTGCGGATGCTGTGACTGATGTGCTGCGGCAGGGAATGGAGTACTACATTCCATTCTCCGATGTAGCCACGTCCAGCAAAGCTCAACCCTGGTTCAGAGCTGAATGTAGACGCGCTGAAGCGCTTAAACATGAAGCGTATCTAGCCTGGGCTGATGCTCGACACCGCAAGGCCAAGGACGTATCTGAGAAGAAGAAAGCCTTCAACCGGGCCGCCAAGTCCTGCAAAAAGGCTCTACGGAAAGCTCGATTTGACCACGTTAGCCGTATAGGGAACAAACTGGCTTCTTACCCTTCTGGTAGCAAAGCGTTTTGGTCCCTGGCAAAGTCGGTTGAATCGAATTTCTGCCGCCCCTCACTTCCTCCACTGCTGAAACCAGATGGGTCGCTGGCTCACACTGCCACGGAGAAAGCGAACCTACTAGCTTTTTTTTTTTTTTTTTTTTTATTGTGTGATAGGGAAGCGCTTGACCACGATCTCGCCTGATGGTAAGCTGAGATGTGGCCTATGATGGAGCGCGCTTCCCTAGAAGGTACCCGTTCACTCTTCGCTTGAAGACCCCCATATTGTACTCGTCGGGGAACACATACTCAGGAAGCATGTTCCAGTCCCTCGCGGTTCGGATGAAGAATGTCGATCCGAACCGCTTTGTCCGGGTACATGGAACATCCACCATATGGCGATGCCTAGAGTCTGTGCGCCTCGACGATCGATGGAAAAACGGGGATGGCGGAATTAAATCGTGCAATTCCGCAGCGCACTCACCAAAGTGTATCCGATAAAATACCGATAAACTTGCCACTCTGCGACGGTGGGCGAGGCTCTGGAGTTTTTTTGCCTACTAGCTCATCGTCGTTTATTAGCCTCTTGGCACGCCTCTCTATCGCCTCAAGCGCCTCCAGCTGGTACTTGGCGGAACCGTCCCAGAGGTGAGAGCAGTACTCCATGCACGATCGGACTTGTGCTTGATAAAGGTTGAGCAGCTGTCCCGGGCTGAAATACTGTCTCACTTTCGCCAGAATTCCAAGCTTTTTTGAGGCTACTTGGGCTTTGGATTCTATATACGAACCAAAGTTCAGAGTAGGCGTCAGGGTAATGCCAAGAAGCTCGAGGTGGTTGGTTATCATTGTAACATAATCATCATAACATTGAACTTGACCAGATTGGCATCGCCCCAATCGGAGACCACCTGTAAGGACAAGTTCATGCGATCGACCATCGACTCTCGTAGAGACTGGATTTGTGCCGTACTGGTTCGCGCGCTGGATACATATCTCTCCACAACAGTGCTATCGTCTGCGTACCCATAGATACCGGGTTTCAGCAGATCGTTGATGTGTAGCAAGAAGAGTGTTGCGGAGAGAACTGATCCCTGAGGGACCCCGGCATTAATAGCCATTTGGTCGGACGAGCAGCCGTCGACGACTACCCGAAGCGACCGGTCTCTCAGAAAATCTGAGATCCAGGCGCAGAGACCAGCAGGCAGACCGTAGGATGGAAGCTTGCCAATAAGACTATCATGCCAGACCCTATCGAAGGCCTTCGAGATATCAAGGGAGACAGCAAGTGCTTCACCATGATTCTCGATGGCCTCGCTCCAGATGTAGGTGGCGTACGCTAGAAGATCCCCAGTGGACTGATGTGAACCAGAAATACTCTTCTGCCCAAATGCAAATTAACGAGCATATACAAGAGGCAGATTATCTTATTAAGTTGAGCAATGAGAATATGGATCGTTTTGAGTCGCTGACCAATAAATATGTATGTCAGTGTTCAAACAATGACAATGAGCAACCGTCGCCCCATAAGCCTGACTACACAGACATACATAGTGTTAAACCCACTACCACAATTACAACCAGTAATACTAAATACCTTTCAAAGCAGGAAATAATTGTGTTGTCAGATAATATTGGTCAGGGATTTGGCGCTATGCTCAACAACTTAGGGCTTAAAGTTACTAATGTTTGTACGCCTAACAGTTCATTTAAATATATAATTAAATCACTGGATCATTTCAGCTTTAATAAGAATAATATTGTAATTATATTATATGGGGACAGTTTAAATATAAATAATAAGGATATTGATGTAGGATTAAAAAAAATGTTAGATATTAGTAGTAAGACTAAATGTAAATTTATGTTGTGTACCTTGCCATACCTACCTGGTTTAACACAAGAACAAAATAGATTAATTCATTATATGAATTTAAAATTGTATAACCTAACAAATCATCATCGTGATGCATTTATTTACTTTGACATTAACTCATGTATTAAATCTTTTACTTTGACAAAGAATACAGTGTATCTGCCATATAGATATAAGCGTGAACTTGCTATGTTAATAGCATATAATATTAACCAGTCTGGTACATGTTCGGTATCAGACCATCAATCTACTATAATTTTATGTAGTAGTAATTTTATACATCAACCTAGATTAAGTGTAGACAGACAATCTAGCCCTAAGCTAGATTTAAACTAGTATATAAGACAACAGCTAAGCAGTCTTTTTCCATTGTGCATCAAAATATTCAAGGCTTGGCTAGCAAATTGTTAGAAATAGAATTGTTTCTGAATGATAACAATATTAAAATATTTTGTGTAACAGAACATTGGCTTAAACAATGTCAGTCGTTAGTAAATATTGAAAATTACAAATTAAAAAGTATATACTTTAGGACACAGGCTATTCACGGAGGTTCTGTTATTTTTGTACATGATAGTGTAAAATGTAAAGAACGAACTGACATTGTTAGTCTTTCTGTAGAACGGACCATTGAACTGTCCTGTGTGGAGCTGGAGCGTTATATTATTGTTTGCGTTTATAGACCCCCTTCCAGTGACTATAATATGTTTGAGACAGTCATGGAAGAAATATTAAAGCGTCTAGGCAGGAGTAAAAAAAAAGTTATAGTATGTGGTGATTTTAATATTGATTTACTCTTACAAACACAAACGGCTACACGAATTGTTAATCTATTTCAGTCATTTAATCTATATAAACTTTTTAACGAACCCACACGAATAACAACTACTTCTGCAACCTGTATTGATAATATATACTGTGACTGCATCTGTTTAGAGAAAAATATTCTCAATACATTGACTTCGGATCACTGTGGCCAGAAAGTAGTTTTTGAATGGGATTGCATACCTACATTTAAAAGGATCAATGTTAGGCCTATAACTAAAAAAGGCATTAATAAGTTTAGGAATAATATTAATAAAAACCTGCCCGTACTAAATGATCAATCCTTTCCTAATAGTCCTTGTGAAATGTTTAATAATCTTTTTAATTTAGTACATAATGAATTTGAAAAAATATTTAAAGTTAAATCTTTAAATATTACCAAGGATTTACCATTTAGTAAATGGGCGACAGCTAGTATACATAGGTGCAGGAACATTCTTTATGAATTATATGGTATGAAGCAATATAATAAAGACCCATCTTTTCTTAGTTATGTTAGAAATTACTCAAAAATTTTTAAAAAAGTTTGTTTTACTGCAAAGCGATTATATATCAAAGAAAAAATACGCGACTCTGATAATAAAGTTAAAACAGTTTGGTCAATTATTAATGGTGAAATGGGTAAAAGCAAATCAAGTAATACCATAAAACTTGTAAATAATGACAGGGTTATTGACAAAAGTGCTGATGTTGCTCTTGCTTTTGAAGAATTCTTCAGTAGTGTCCCTGCTACTATTACTAATAGTTTAAATTCGTCTTCAGCACTTGCAGAAACCTTTTTGAGGGACCATGTTGCGGGGTGTAGTACATTATTTGAATTACGACACGTAACTGCTAGTGATATTGTTACTGCCTTTAAGACGCTTAATCTAAAAAATACTTGTGATCTTTGGGGAATGTCCGTAAATCTAGTTAATAATATAATAGAAAATATTGCGAAAAATTTAGCTTTCATATTTAATAAGTGTTGTGACTATGGTACATTTCCTAATTTACTAAAGCTTAGTAAAGTTATACCTCTATTTAAGAAGGGCGATCAAGAAGACTGTAACAATTATAGACCTATCTCTATTTTACCAACATTAAGTAAGGTATTCGAGAAGTTAATTTTAAACCAATTGAGTAGTCATTTTGCATCTAATAATTTACTGCACACCAAACAGTTTGGTTTCACAAAGGGGCGCTCAACCACAGATGCTGGAGTTGCACTTCTAACACATATATATAAAGCATGGGAAAACTCAAAAAATGCTCTGGGGATTTTTTGTGACCTCTCCAAGGCATTTGACTGCGTTGAACATTGTACTTTGTTACGTAAACTTAATCACTATGGAATTAAAGGAAAAGCCCAGAACCTCATAGCGTCATACCTGCATGATAGGATACAGACTGTAGTTGTTAATGGAGAACGTTCTAGCGGTGCGTCAATTAACATTGGTGTTCCACAGGGGTCAATTTTAGGTCCCTTCTTGTTCTTGGTATATATCAATGATCTTCCCTTTTATTTGCAGGATAGGTGTGAAATAGTTCTGTTTGCAGATGATACCTCATTAATTTTTAATGTGGATAGGCATAACCCAAATGTTGACGAAGTGAACAGTGCTCTTTTACACATATCTAAATGGTTTACTGCCAATAATTTATTATTAAATGCCAAAAAAACCACTTGTGTTGAATTTTTACTTCCTAATGTAAAAAAGTTGAACAGAGATATTACCTTGAACGGGGAGGTATTGCATCCTACTGAGTCTACTGTATTTCTAGGGTTAACATTGGACGAGAAACTACAGTGGGGAGCCCATGTCAACACCGCTGCAGGTAAGCTCAGTTCAGCTGCATATGCAGTCCGAAAAATAAGGCATCTCACCGATGAAGATACAGCTAGATTGGTTTATTTCAGCTACTTTCATAGCATTATGTCCTATGGAATTCTACTGTGGGGCAAGGCTGCAGATATAGAAACTATATTTATCTTACAGAAAAGAGCCATTCGCTCTATATATAATTTACGTGCTCGGGACTCACTAAGAGATCATTTTAAGAATACTGGTATCCTTACTGTACCATCACAGTATATATTTAATAATATTTTGCATGTGCACAAAAGCTCCGACATACACACAAGAGTAGGAGATAGACACGATTATGGCACAAGGAACAGGAATAGAATTGAAATGCCATTTTTCCGATTAGCTAAAGTTAAAAATTCATTTATGGGTCAAGGTATACGCTTATATAATAAAATTCCTCACAATATTAAAGAGTTTAGTAGTTCTAAATTTAAAACTTATATAAAAAATGTACTAGTTCAGAGAGCGTACTACAGTATTCAGGAATATATGGACGATAAAGACCCATGGAGGGTTGTCGCGTAAAAACCACAGGACAGTTCTTTGGCATATTATGATATATTATTATGTAGTTAGATATAAGTTACATATTATGTAATATTGACATGATTTAAAAGAGCAACTATGGAGTTTCTTGCCGATTCTTCTCCATAGATACTGCTTTCCGAATCGGTGGTAAATGTTAAAAATACTTATGTAATGACGATTCGAAAGTGCTACTAAATAGTAGTCTAATTGAATAAATGAATGTTTGAGTTTGAGTTTTTGAGTTTGACCGGTTTCGGCGGAACCCGTACTGACGGTCACTGAGGAGGTCATTCGCTTCTAGGTGTGCCAGGAGCCGGCTGTTCAGTACACGTTCCATAGTCTTACAGAGTATGGACGTGACTGAAATTGGCCTATAGTTGGAGGGGTCGGCACGACTGCCTTTTTTGGGCACGGGCTGCACGTTGGCAAGTTTCCAAGATTTCGGTACTATTCCAGTCGTCATCGAGAGACGAAAGAGGCGTGTCAGAACAGGAGCAAGTTCAGGCGCACAGGTTTTAAGTACTATGGCTGGAATTCCATCAGGGCCGCTGGCTTTATTCACGTCAAGATTCCGCAGCGTTTTAAGAACCTCAGTCTGACGGATGCGAATTTCGGGCATGTTCACCTCGCATCCAGGTAGACTGGGAGGTTTCGCATTTGCAGGATCAAGACGAGAATTTTCCGCGAAAAGAGAAGCAAAGAGGTTCGCTTTCTCTACGGCGGTGTGAGCCAGCGATCCATCCGGTTTCAGCAGTGGAGGAAGTGAGGGGCGGCAGAAATTCGATTCAACCGTCTTAGCCAGGGACCAAAACGCTTTGCTACCAGAGGGGTAAGAAGCCAGTTTGTTCCCTATTCGGCTGACATGGTCAAATCGAGCTTTCCGTAGAGCCTTTTTGCAGGACTTGGCGGCTCGGTTGAAGGCTTTCTTCTTTTCCGACACGTCCTTGGCCTTGCGGTGTCGAGCATCAACCCAAGCCAGGTATGCTTCATGCTTTAGCGCTTCTGCGCGTCTGCAGTCGGCTCTGAACCAGGGTTGAGCTTTGCCGGACATAGCTACGTCTGAGAATGGGATGAAATACTCCATTCCCTGTCGCAGCACATCTGTCACAGCATCCGCGCAGGTCGAAGGATCATCAGAAGAAAAGCAGACCGGTCGCCAGGGATAAGACGCAAAGAAGGAGCGCATCTCATCCCAATCTGCTGACTTGTATCGCCACACGCGCCGAGAGCCCCTAGGACTGGGATCGGGCGGCGAGTAGACAGATACAGATTTCACCAGACAGTGATCGGAGCTGCCAAGCGGCGAAGAAATCGCCACCGAGTAACGGTCTGGATCTGTTGTCAGCAGAAGGTCCAAGCAATTGGCTGTATGGCTCTCAACATCAGGAACCCGCGTCGCTCCTTGAACCAGCTGGGTGAGATTTAATGCTATGGAGAGTTTACGCATCTCTCTCCCAGCCAGGTCAGTGCACTGGTATGGGTATAGCCACTCCTGGTGGTGGGCATTAAAATCCCCCAGTAACACAAGCTGAGCGGAAGGGTATTTGTGTTGAGCAGCATCCGCCACCTCGCTAAGGTACTCTGTGAGCCTGATCGTCTCCTGGTCTCCGCTGTGCGCCCGGTAGACACAGGCATAGAGAAGTTTCTCTGGGCCTGTGTCCACCAGCATCCATAGCACGGAAAAATGGGGGTCTTCAAGACGTCGGAGACGCCGACAACAGATGTCATCTCGGACGTACGCGCACACACCTGACCGAGCCTTAAAATTATGCTCCAGGGTGTAGCCAGGATAGGATAGGTACGCCAAGTCAGACGGACATCTAATCTGCGTCTCCGTGAGGAACAAGATACACGGTTTGCTAGTCTCAAGGTGGAAGTGGACTGCAGCGAGATTAGAGTGGAGACCTCTGATGTTGGTTAGGTCCACTTTTAGCGAGAGGGAGTGCTGCCGCTGTGCAACCTTATACTTGTATCTTGCCTTTTTCATGATCGATTGATAAGAGAGTGAAGTAGGTATGAAGACGGCAGTGAGTCGAGGTCGCTTAACATCAGGACCGGGACACACACTTAGTAGCCGCATTATTGGGGACTAGTCTGGAGACTGCGGGGACGCCCGAGCCCCCCCAAGTTGTCCATAGGGCCCTCTCATCCGGTCGCCAACCGGCACTATGACGCAACTTGGGATTTTTCGCTGGTTGGCGGGGCAGCCTTTCGCGTGTGGCTAGCACGCTACTTGGGCCCCCTACTGACCAGCGGTCGGCCAGCGGTGCACCGTGCCTCGGATCCCGCTAACCTCCATGACTAGGCACCAGATGCAGCAACATCAGTGTGTGTCAGATCGTCCCGATTGTCAAAGCGCAACTGACTCGACCCGTCTTCACTAAGGCTACATCAGCTTCATCGAGTCGGAACACGGACGCTTGGCGACTCGTCTTCAGCTGATGGGTGGTCATTATAGCCGCGACAACTGTCTCCCACCATGTCACCTGTTTAGCACCACCCAGGGGCCACGTGTAGGGTTTCTGAGTTCTGGGTATACTCCTACGGACGGAGGTGACTCGGCCCCCATACTAGCTACTCTGTTCGCAGAAAATTCACGTCTAGATCCCGCAAGCGCCAAACCTCCCAGTCTACCTGGATGCGAGGTGACCATGCCAGAAATTCGCATCCGTCAGACTGAGGTTCTGAAAACGCTGCGAAATCTTGACGTGAACAAAGCTAGTGGCCCTGATGGAATACCAGCCATAGTGCTTAAAACCTGTGCGCCTGAGCTCGCTCCTGTCTTGACACGCCTCTTTCGCCTTTCGATGATGACTGGAAAAGTACCGAAATCATGGAAACTTGCCAACGTGCAGCCTGTGCCCAAAAAAGGCAGTCGTGCCGACCCCTCCAATTATAGGCCAATTTCAGTCACGTCCATACTCTGTAAGACTATGGAGCGTGTACTGAACAGCAGGCTAATGGCACACCTAGAAGCGAACGATCTACTCAGTGACCGCCAATACGGATTTCGCCGAAATCGGTCCACTGGGGATCTTCTAGCGTATGCCACCTATATCTGGAGTGAGGCCATCGAGAATCATGGTGAAGCACTCGCAGTCTCCCTCGATATCTCGAAGGCCTTCGATAGGGTCTGGCATGATAGTCTTATTGGCAAGCTTCTATCGTACGGTCTGCCTACTGGTTTTTGCGCATGGATCTCAGATTTCTTGAGAGACCGGTCGATTCGAGTAGTCGTCGACGGTTGCTCGTCCGACCAATTGGCTATTAATGCCGGGGTCCCTCAGGGATCAGTTCTCTCCGCAACACTATTCCTGCTACACATTAACGATCTGCTGAAACCCGGTATCTATGGGTACGCAGACGATAGCACCGTTGTGGAGAGATACGCATCCAGCGCGCGAGCCAGTACGGCACAAATCCAGTCTCTGCGGGAGGCGATGGTCGAACGCATGAACTTGTCCTTACAGGCAGTCTCCGAATGGGGCGAGGCCAATCTGGTCAAGTTCAATGCGACCAAGACCCAGGCGTGTCTATTCACCGCTAAACGGAGTCCATTCAACTTAACTCCGTCCTTCCAAAGTGTATCCGTACCGATAACTGACCACCTCGAGCTTCTTGGTATCACCTTAACGCCTACTCTCAACTTTGGTTCATACATTGAATCAAAAGCCCAAGTAGCCTCAAAAAAGCTTGGTATACTGGCAAAGGTGAGGCAGTATTTCAGCCCGGGACAGTTGCTCAACCTCTATCAAGCACAGGTCCGTTCGTGCATGGAATACTGCTCTCACCTCTGGGATGGATCTGCCAAATACCAGCTGGAGACACTTGAGGCGATAGAGAGGCGTGCCAAGAGGCTAATAAACGACGATGAGCTAGTAGGCAAAAAACTCCAGAGCCTCGCCCACCGTCGCAGAGTGGCAAGTTTATCGGTTTTTTACCGGATACACTTTGGAGAGTGCGCTGCGGAATTGCACGACCTAATTCCGCCATCCCCATTTTTCCATCGTTCGTCGAGGCGCACAGATTCTAGGCATCGCCACATGGTTGACGTTCCATTTACCCGGACAAAGCGGTTCGGATCGTCATTCTTTATTCGAACCGCTAGGGACTGGAACATGCTTCCTGAATCTGTGTTCCCCGACGAGTACAATTTGGAGGTCTTCAAGAGGAGAGTGAACAGGTACATTTTAGGGAAGCGCGCTCCATCTTAGGCCACATCTCAGCTTACCATCAGGCGAGATTGTGGCCAAGCGCTCCCCTATTGTACAATAAAAAAAAAAAAAAAAAAAAAAGATTCGTCATCTATTTGTTTGGATGTTTTATTTTCTTTGTAAATCTTAGAATTGCTCTATCATGACTTATGATAGATGTGTGATGATTACGACAGATGAAGATATGTATAAGTTCTAATTAAGGTCTTTGACCCAATAAGCGTTGATTAAGCAACTAAGTCTAGTTATATATTGTATCAATACGAAATGAATCAATGATGCGTATAATTCTCGTGAGTCTCATTTACAATAACAAATTAATGGACTAGCTACAGTTAATACATAGTTATGTTCTATAAATATGTGATTAACCCGTAATAGTCCGCCGAGAGGCTGAATTACGGTCGAAATGCATAATTAATCGCGTGTAAATAAAAATATCAAATTGATTCTCTGATTATTTAATGCATCCGAATGGTATGATAGCAGAATGAGTATAATGCCGAGATGATTAAAATTATTTTAACAGGTAATTGTTTTATAGTTATGGCTATTTTATGAAAAGCTTACGATATATAGTTTTATATCGTACATACATGCTGTTATGTATCATACAGAACTTAATATATTTTATGAAGTGTAAATAAATATTAGCACACAGAACTCACTTATATTTTCATATTATTGATATAATTACATATACATAAATCCTCTTAAATACGAATCACCTTAATTCACCCCACAAGCGATCCAGCTCCTAAAGCATCGGAGTAATTAACAATAGTCATAACGCCATAAAGCTCACGATTTTTTTCCAAATAATTGTCTTTTCCCGCGCTCAATCAT
>CAJQZN010044067.1:82440-95293 GCA_907164685.1 Colias eurytheme | reverse complement strand
ATACACCTTTTATACCTGAAATTAAACTACAAAGTTCAAATCGCTAGCTTTTTTTTCTGTATCTAAGGCTGTCATGTGGCTTTCATTCACATTCCCATTTTTTGCACTTTTGCAGCACTTGCACAGCACATGTGAATCGCAGGCCGCAGCCCATGTTCACTGTTCGCAGCATGAATGATGAATACCACATAAATACGTATACGTATTTGTATTCTCTTTGGCATGAATATGAATTTGGAATATACCAAGGAATTTATTCAAGCCAAAGACGTTATACTCATATAACTTAAGACTACGCGCCATGACGCAAAAAATGGTTCAAGTGAGAGCGTTCTTATCTCTTTTTATTTAGATAGAAATGGTTTAGCAAAATAAGGGACAAATTGATCGAAAACGAGTGAGTAAATGTACTGTATATATAATTTTTTATGCAAATATAAATTGACTAAAAACATAGTGGACACGGTATATTTTACTCTAAACGTGTTTATAACACTAAGTTATAATTTTCATACATAGCTGAATAATGCAAATGTTTCTATAAAATACGCTCCGGGGCTTAGGCTATATTATAACATCTATAGGTTTTAAATGAAACCGGTTTTTTCATAATATACAACCTTAGTATACAACCAACCAACAACCAACCACAACCAACCCACGAATGTGAATAGAAGCAAAACAGTTTTGTATTTGAAAGTCAGTGGATAACAATTTAGCAAAAAAGTGTTTTGATTTGAATATCAATTTGATCTGTGCCACAGATCTGTGCAATTTGATATATCCAATCCAAGGATATATTACCAAATAATAACAGAATATTCAAAAACAAAAATCAATATAGGAAAGATTTTCTATTCATTTGTCTGCAACGATGTTGAGTAATCTGTTGACATGGTAAAGTTTCAATTTTTAACTTGTCATCTGTCTGTGATCTGTCATCCAACAAATAATGTTCACGTATCGTGCGTTCGTGGATTGCGTTGTGTGATTTGATATTTTTAACTTTCGAAATTAATTATATCAATTCAATAAGTGTACCAAGCTATTTAACAAAAGAATGTAAGTATTCTCCGACTCGAGTTCTCTTATGAAAATAAATTAATTATGCCTAATAACTTTACAAATTAAGTATGATTTTCACAAATTAATTTTTCCATAAACGAGTTTTTCCACTTCGTGACAACACGAGCGGTATTTCTTTAGAAATTTGCGGCACGAATTAAGGGGGGGGAGGGGAGGGAAAGGGAGGGGGGAGGTAAGGAGAGACCCCCTATAAAGTGGGGGGGTGCGGAAACCCCCCCTTCTATTTTTTTTTATTTTTTTTTTGAGATTATATTTATACTAGCTTTCCGCCCGCGGCTTCGCCCGCTTCGTCTAAAACATAATAAATTATATACTAAAACCTTCCTCTTGAATCACTCTATCTATTAAAAAAAACCGCATCAAAATCCGTTGCATAGTTTTAAAGATTTAAGCATACATAGGGACATAGGGACAGAGAAAGCGACTTTGTTTTATACCATGTATGTAGTGATGTAGTTAGAAATGTATCGAATATTATGGGCTTTCTTGACTGCTCCGGCGCTGCAGAACGTGGCGCTTGCCCCCGTGTACCTCGTTGCAGGCAGGAGTCTTCACTCGCCTTCGTAGCTTCGGCTTTTTGGTCGCCTTTGGCGACCAGCCTCAGCCACTATGGCTCGCTTGACTCTGCCTGCTCCTCAGCACACGCGGGCGCCACGTCCTCCGCGCCTCCGACTTTTTTAATACACTCTAGTGTATGACAGACAAGTACCACGTGGAATCGGGGTGGACAGATTCGGTTCTGTGATTAACAATTTGTGTGCAATATACATACAATAAAAACATTTTTTTTAATAATTATTTATTCAAATCTTGTATACATGTTTGATACAATTTACAATGGCAATGAATGGATCCATTTTATTTTTTCCACCGAGCGTCTCCACATATTCTATAATATTTTCACCGAAGTTTGCTGGGTGGTTATAGTTATCTTTTTTTTAAAATCTTTTTACATCATGCCACTGGGACTCAAATGGGTCAGGGGCAACAAATAGGTTGTCTGGGTCTGAGTGATTAACTTTTTTATGAGCATATCCATATCCCCAAACAATCATATGCTCGCCAATAATCCATATGAATTGTTGTCCACTCAGCAACATGCTTTTGAATGAACTATGGTTTTTAATATGTACATTAAGACATTTGTTATCTCTTTCAAACACAATTCTTGTAGTTTTGTCAATGTAACTCAAACAATTTTGAACATAATCTCGAAAATTAAAAAAAAAGATTTCTCTGTAATTACACGTTTCCTCACGAAAAGCCGCTAATGTATGTTTCGAGGCATCATTATCGATCGATAAAAATTAAAATCGCGCCGAAATTCGTGCCGCACGTTTCTAAAGTCAACCCACACGAGCTAATAAAATTTCAGGTTTATGTGACCTAACGAAGGTTTGGTTTATAATTTTTCACAATCCATTGAGTATCGCATTTTTGTCGTGGCCCACTTGTTCAATAAATATTTAATAATCACTTCCCTCTTCAGTGTCCTAATAATCCATTGTATTAAAATGTGAAGTAAACCGTCACGTATTCCTCGTGCATTCAATTTTAGTTTCAATCTGACTTTATCTGAAACTGCCTAACCTGATAACATTATCTTTAGGTATAGTCTGCTCAAAGGTATATTCATTTCACCTGATAACATATTTTAGTTGTCCTTTATATCTTAATCTTATTTATTACAAAGTAAACATTGTTATTGCTTTAAAATATATTTCTCATTTAATTTAACTTTAAACTCTTTTTGTAGAATATCTTCTAAAGTTTTGCATTAATGTTTCTCCACATTAAGAATGTACTGGTGAAATTATTAGAATTGATAATGTAATACATTCTAGGAATATAACAAAACTGATACATGACAGTAAAGTATCAAAATTCAAAATACAGTTAACTTAATAGTAAAAGTTTTAATACTTATTGCAATGAGACTTTCTTTGACCTTCTTTTAAGATGGAATACAGCTATATGATAGTGATGATTCAATGACCCAATTTCATTTTCTGAAAATTATCTAAGAAACTTAGAAAGTTTATTTTAATATTTCATCATGAAGATTTATTTATTTTACAATTACTTATTGTAATGAAATAATTATTGTAATGAAATAATAAAGTCTACTCAGGGAGATATCTGAAGGTTATTATGAATAATTACTGAGAATTATTTACATAAGTTAAACATTTCAATGTCAAGACTTATTACTGATAATTTTTTTTTATGTCCATAAATACAATGTTTTTTATAATTCACTTTGATGTATTTATATGAGGATTGTGATCAAAGCTTATGTTCACTGAAATAAAAATTTTATTTTTATTTTTTTGACAAATTTAAAATTTTATTTTGACGAAAAAATTAAAATATGAATTTACAAATATTATATTAATATATGGCAACCATCTCTCCAGTTTGACCATGGAGGTGTTTAAAAAAATTTGCTAATTTCTATTTGTGTCTTAATTTAATGTGTAAGTATTATTTTCTTAAATCCATTCAAGTAACTAATTAAATTTTGTGTTAACTTGTTTTAGTAAAATTTTAGGATAATATCTTCTGTTATTGTTTCAAACAAATTTTATAAAATTAAAAATAAAAACTTTATATTCATTAAACTGTTGAAGGGCACTCTTTTTGGCACTTACTGAGATGAACTGTATTTAAAAATAAAAAGGAACTATTTAGAAATATGAATATTAATGCAAAACTTGATTAACCTAGAATCATTAGCATGTTTTCCTTATACCTAACCATACCTACATGTGATCACAATAGGTTATAAGATTTTTACCATTTTATAATCTTCCTTGTACTATTAACAATAAATTAAATGGTAGGTTTGTATATAACATTAATATGTGGCATGTATTGAATGTAGATATGGTTTAATAAACCAATCTCTAAAAGCGTCAAACACTTTCCCCCATATCTAAGTTAGCCTATTTTCCGGGATAAAAAGTAGCCTATGTCCTTTCTTGGGTATCAAAATATCTCCATACCAAATTTCATGAATATTGGTTCAGTAGTTTAGGCGTGATTAACAGACAGACATACAGAGTTACTTTCGCATTTATAATATTAGTATGGATTAATCTATAAACTAACTAGAACTAGAATCTGTAAACTCATATGAATATTATTGTCCTCAGAATGGCTGAACCAAACCCGCAAGCAGGCGACACCGGCCCACCAAAGGGCATGCCGGCATTGAAAGCTCACCTTATGGCCAACAAAGTAGACGTTGCCCTGTGGGGTGTACGAATTTTAACTATTTTGTGCACTATCGGATATGTCATCCCTATTTTCACCAAGTAAGTGTTATTTTGTTTTATAATTGTTAAATGAATTATTAGTAGTTAGTGGGTTAGTTATGTATGGTATTGAAATTGAAATTTAAATTAAAATTTTGTTCGTGCATAGCAACTGTATAAATTCATTGAAGTCTCAGATTATATGTTGCATAAGTTATGCAGTACATTATAAGCTGCATAAGTTATGCATAATACTAATTTTACAGGGTTTCATAGAATTATCTTTTTATCATGCAGATTTATGGTTTTTAAAGACAATAGAAGGGAATGATTTCACTGTTTTATCATGCAAAGGATCATCATTTACATATCTAATTAGTTTTGCAATTCATTATTAAGTATGTCATTTTCTGTCACCCTCTTAGAAGATTCATTTCTTTTTTACACAATCGTTAATGAATA
This sequence comes from Colias eurytheme, assembly GCA_907164685.1. Taxonomy (NCBI): domain Eukaryota; kingdom Metazoa; phylum Arthropoda; class Insecta; order Lepidoptera; family Pieridae; genus Colias; species Colias eurytheme. Next base: position 90,488 of record CAJQZN010044067.1, on the reverse strand, counting down.
TAGACTATAGCAATCTATTTCCCAACAGTCCCGTATCATCATTCTACAAGGCACTCCTAGCGAATGCCGCGACCTCTGCCCTCCGACTCCACCAGAGGATACCGCCAAATGAAATAGCACTCTCTAGAGAGTTCCTCAACAGATTCTTCCTTGAGGACAGCGCTCATTATCTCTTCTATTCATTGATCTTTATGAACGTCACACCGCATATATGTATCCTTTTTAATAATTTACTTCATAAGTAGTTAAATACTTCAAATTATGTCTAAGTTGTAGAAATGTGTGTTCAAATTTCCTAAAGAATGTATGGGTAAGTTTCGGTTTATAAATTAGTTACTGTCAAGGTAGTTCGAGAAATAATGAACTCAATAAACTGAATTACAGTAGTAACAACTAAATATGTATGTATTCAATCTTTAAACTTAATTAACGCTACATTTTTAGATAATGAAAGACATTTTATCTTCATTATGTGCAATACAATTAATAAACACGTGCTTTCTTTGACCTCGGCAGTTACATAAAGACATTAAAATAAAATTACATAAGATTAATACTATTTATATTATTTAATACTTATCTGTGTTTGTATATACTTAATTCAATGATATAATGTGATTAAGTTCGATCGAATAACCCATTTGAGAAATAGATTTTTTTTTGTTCCAATTTTTAGTAAGTGTTAAGTACTCAATATTTTTAGATATAAATTATTAAATAAAAAATCATTTATTGAACACTTTGTGGGTTAGGTACAAACGTCACATTTGCTAAAATAGGTAGGTATAAATTCGTATACCAAAATAATGTATATTTTACCGATGTTTTGCAATGTTGCACATAAAAGATAATCTCAATACAAATATTTTATTTTTAAATGTTTTGCTTGATTATTCTATGCAGCAAAGTACATCGGTCGTCACAACCTTGAGGCTACATTAACGCGATAATTCTTTATATTGTCTACAATCACACGTAATATCTGATTTTTAAATACACAGTGTCATTGGATTTTATATGTATTATAAAATGAAGTAGCAACTATCCGGTCTTGTATGGATGCCTTAACTTAACTTACTTAAGGAAAGTGAATTTTTGGACGAAACGATTTTATAGCTATAGCTGTAGGTACCAATGACTTTTACTATTCATACTGTATATTACAATAAATTATGATATATAATTACATTAGTTGCCTGCTCTTATTTCATTTGGTTTTGTTTATTTTTCAAAAATTTTAACAGCTATCATGGGCAAATCTACTGATATACAATTTATTATTACAATGAATAATCTATTGCTTTTTTGTGGATATAACCTATCATGTACCTAAATGATGTCACAAAATATTATATTTGCATCACATTTCGACTCAACTATTTCAAACTCAAACTCAAACTCAAACATTTATTTATTCAATTAGACTTCTTGGAGAAGCACTTTTGAAACGTCAATACATATTTTTACATTTACCACCGATTTCGTATGACTAATCGTAAACATGATTATCTAAATCCAACATCTTATTAATTATAATATTATCTAAGATAAATTAAGAGTTTCTATGACCGATCAAGAATTATTCAAAAGATAAACGCTGAATATTATTTTTATCTCATATTGCGTAAAACAAATGAAGGAGACAGGTATAATATTGATTAGATAGATAACGTCACCTGTCTGTGTACACAGAATATATTGGTATCATCATCATATCGTATTATACATATGTCCATACTAAATATTATAAATGCGAAAGTCTGTTTGTCTGTCACGCTTTCAGGACTAAACCACAACACTGATATGGCGACATTTGCAATGAAAATAGTTGAAGATCAAGTTCAAAATTAGGTAACTATTTTCATTAAAAAAATCAATAATGGCCAACGGTTTCGATTTTTTTTTGTAAGTAAGTAGGTACTCGTTTTTGCTAGTAACCTGTAACGTTATAGAGTCGAATGTTTGTGTTTGGATTAACACTTATTTAGATCAACAGATTTCAATTTTCAATGTTTATTATCTAGGAGCACAAACATTTAAAATCTACCTATTTAAGGTCAGGTGGGGTAAGAGGAACATATTTCATTTCCAGTAAAATATTTTGACTGCTAGGAACAACAGTTATAGCTTTTTAAGATCTTTGAAACACACAGAACTTACCTTTATGTATTAGCTTCCCGTAGGCTAAATGTCATTACTCTAATAACAGTTCTTACGAAGATATTGACGTTAATGTCAAGATTGAGTAATCGTTCCTCTTCCCCCTTACATGGGGTAAGAGGGACAGTCATTGTATTTCCTAAGATTGGAGTTTAAATTAAAATATTCGTTGCTAAATGTTCGTTAATTTATAGGTAGAATGTCTTTGGTCAATATTAGATCTTAATTTCGATGAAATAAGGTATAATTTGGAATAAAAAAGAAGAATACATCAATTCGGGGTAAGAGGGACATACAGGTTCGATCAGGGGTGGCAAACTAAAAAAAAGTTGACTAGTTATAATTTTATTTTTATTTAATCATACATAGTAATGGTAAACAGTCTGTCCCTAACTAGTTTTCCTAGTTAGTTACTCTTTAAAAATAACAATGGCACTATATGATGAAATCAATATTGCGAATCAGTATTTTAATTCATCTATTAAGAACCTTCTCCTTTTTAAGAAGTCAGTTAAAAATATAAATGATCTTCTTGATCCAAAAGAAATTCTTTGGAATTTCTGGAATTTTGAGACAGGCGAACTTAGCGAAACTTGGCGAATAGTGGTGCTTGCATCACTGTGTTCCGGTTTGGTGGTGAGATGAGGCCCTGAAGTAATTACTGGCACAGCAGGCATAAATAATTATAATACCGTAGTCCTTTAGGCCGGCAACGCACTTGTGACTCCTCTGGAGTTGCGAATGTCCATGGGCGGCGGAAATCGCTTAACATCAGGTGATCCGTATGCTCGTTTGCCCGCCTATTAAATAAAAAAAAAATATATAAAAAAAAACACATGAGCGAGAAATTTTTAGTTATAATTTAAAATTGTAATAGGTACAGAACAGTCAGTCACTTCTTTTCATTTTATCCACATATAATTATAAATTAATCAAAATGTTGGTCACCCCTCACACGGAGGAAGAGAAACATATGTTCCTCTTTCACCGTCAATAGTGAGCCTCTTACCCCAGCTATTGTTTTTGAAATCTAGGATTTTCAGGCGAAAGAAACTCACAATATTTTTTAGTTTCTTAACTAAAATGATTAATAAAAGAAATACTTACAGTTTTCTCCGTGTATCAGTATATTTAAAATATTTTTAGCACACTTTTATCACTAAAATATGGGTTCGCAAAAAAACGAGCCAACTTGGTGTTAGTCGAATTCGCAACTGTCAAATTTGTTTACTTTTTTTGTGATGTCTGTGCTACGTAGCGACATCTACTCAAAACCGCTCAAACTAATTCGCCTTCACTTTTTTATCGACGGAAAGTACATAGTCATAAACGCTTCGGTTTACTAGTTATGGTCTCTAGGCCCTCTTCCCCCAGTGACCCTCTTACCCCACCTGACCTTATATAACTTTGTTAAGGCGTTACCCGGCAATTTCGACTATGTTCAACCTCTATAAAGTCTGGTACAACATAAAGCACAATACCGAAAAAAATATATAAAATAGGATGGTCTTTGATCTTTAATTGCTCGCGAGGACTTTTTTCCAAAGTTAATAGATTTCTAGAAAAAAAAATGTGCCGTGGTCATCGATTTTTCCGCAAATACTCTATAAACTTCGTAACCAGCTGACTTAGAGCTCTGAAAATTTTATGTTTAATAAATTATCAGTTACACAACAGTCCCTGACGAGGATATTTTGTTTCACTGATTAGTATCTTTTTAAATACAAAATGCGAGGAAAAAAGAAGGTGCAGCGGGAGAGGTTTGAGATCCGTCAAGTATGGTCAAGGTTATTAGCGCATGTAAAAAGCCTTAATTTGAAATATAATACAGTAATTACTTTAATGAATTTAATCTATCTAATAAATTTAATAATGCTAATTATTTTATTATTCCTTAATATACAAATGTGACTTGTGAGGTAAAAAGATCTTAACATATTCGATCAGGTTAACTAGTACTCTATATATGATTATATATTATAGGTCGTTTGTCAATGTCGAATTGTAGTATCTACTCACATAAATATGTGTATTTTATATAAAGAAATGGCTTTACTTTTTATTGATCTATTTTTTACTAGAAAATTTATTAAACTTCGTAACGATTTAATTCATTATTATAGGTATAAAATTTTGTATATTTCGTGTTTTGAGACGAGTTGTGAGTTGTGACGTAGAGAAAATATGCCATCGTAGATGTATCTACTCCGCGATGTCAAGGTGAACCGGAACAGGTTTTTATAACTACAATAACGTAATTAATGTCTTTAATACTTTCCGTTTAAACAACATATAAAAATTATATTACGTTAGAGGTAACCAAAATGTTGTTAAACAAGTTGTATTTATGTACCTATATGTATAGGCACAGACTAATAATAATATACTACGTATACAAGTATAGGTCAGTTTAGGTTTTTAATCTTTGAAACTGCTGAATGGATTTCGATGTAACTTTCCTCAGTTATAATTTATGAATTACCTACTGGCTACTACCTTTCCGCGGCTTCGCCTGCATTTTCAAAGAAAAACCCCGCATAGTCCCCATTTCCATGGGATTTCCGGGGTAAAACCTATCCAAGTTACCCTCTATATGTGTGCTAAATTTCATTGTAATCGGTTCAGTAGAATTTGCGCGAAAGAGTAATAAACATACACACCTACGCATATACATAATATATATCCATCCTCACAAACGTTCGCATTTAAATAATTAGTAGGATAGGATAGGATGATAGTTCTCGTTTATATAGTTAACTAGCGGTCCGCCCCGGCTTCGCCCGTGGTACATGTTTACGTTTTCTCTACATAAGAACCATCTTCGTACTTCAAGGAATATAATAAAAAAAGAATTATCGAAATCGGTTCAGCCGTTCTCGAGTTATGCGCTTACCAACACATTTTGCGATTCATTTTTATATATAAGAAGAAGATATGTAGTAAGAAATGTATTACTATACATTGGTCTCAAGTAAAATTGGTCTCATACCAATAGAATAACTACTATAATACATAGTTTAATCGGCCTTGTACTTAAGTATATTATGTCACCAAGCGCAAGAGCATTAAAATGAAAAAACAAGGTAAATAAAATCGTTTTAATACAATTAAAACAAGATACACAAGGCCGCGATAAAGGGACCATATATGGTTATACATAATCGAATATGCGTATCTACAGGTAATTTTAAATGATTGTTTTACCACTTTGCAAACTATAACCACAAAGTATCCAAAGAATATGGAAATCCGACGGGAACAACAAATTCAAATGTATTAGAATGTGTCAATATTTGTGACATTTCTCACTATTATGGGTCTGTACAATTTATTGTCTGTTACCTGAATAAAATATAATAAATAAGTAAAATAAAATAAACTACTGCTTATACCAAGGCTTATACATATACCTAAATAACGTTTTTGTGTAAAACGTGTTTTATTTTCCTACAATGTCATAACTCATAACAAAGTGTCTTATTTCGAACTAATCATTCGATTGGTTTTTTGTAATAAATGAAATAGGCTTACATAAAATATAATGATGTATACGTAACAAGCAAAGGCACATTATATTATACCGCTGGGATGTAATCAGCATATTGTTTTTTTTATTTTTTTTATATTAAAATATATCTGAATTATTTTCATAATTATATATGCTACGTAGATACGAGTTTTATGATGCCACTTGATTATATTACGAATTTACCGACGACTCCGCATATTTACACACTTTAATTTATCTATTTACTTATCAGTATATTGCAATTTACGTGAGAGTTTTTTGTGTCAGGTCAACATTATGTTACATAAAAAAAATTAAATATTCATATGGAAAATAACAAAATAAATTATCTTGTAGTACTAGGCTTATACCAAGGTTTTAAGTCAATATTTAAATAAATGATGAGTTTCACATATGTAAGTGTACTGTTTAATGTATATTGTGTATGTAGGTAGGTATAATTAATTGTATTTTTCTGGATTTGGGATGGAGAAAGGTAAATCATTTTCCTTTTTCTACCAGAATAAACGCATATTAATAAATTGATAAAACGTAGCTTGTGTTAATAAATGCCTCGTTTAAACCAGTTTATAAGTACGTACGTAAAATAATTTAATGTCATATTGACATTTGACATTTGACAGTTAAATTTGACAGTTTAGGTTACCTGTGACCCACAAACATACAAGCACACTTTCTAGCAGCTTTGCATGACATTATCAGTTTTAAATATAATGTCTATCTTTAATTAGTAGCTACTGTATCACGAAAACTTACTATAAATATATTTTTACACGTGAACACTATATAATATAATTATAGATGTTGTGTCTAACCTTCAGAAGTATTATTCGAATAATAATTACTGTTAATGTCGTTAGGTAACTAATAATCTATAATGTTTGAATTTTATAGCCATTTTCTGGTTAATTCATAATTTAGATTCATTTTTGTATTTAGGGTTGTAATTAATTAAGAAAAAGAATATAAACTTAATTAAATTTGTCTATTAGTGTCGGAACTATAAATTATAAAATGCTTTTAAAATCAATAGTGCTTTGTCCTTTTATAATATGTACATGTACATATTTATAAGGTATAGAGGTTATTAAACTTCCTCGGTCAATCAATAAAGACCAATTGTTTATTCACTACGTTTGAATGCTTCACTATAAAGGATGCCTCCTATTAATGATCAATAAAAAACTTTCATTATAACAATTGCTTTATTTTTCATAAAATTCTCAATTAATTATTGAAATGAAACTTCTTTATGCGGGTTGAGAGTAAAATTTCAAGGTCGCATCATGGCAATACCGTCACGTCATGGAGTAAGGTGACGATTTTGGTATCTTTGAATCTTGCCAAAGTTTAACTTCTGACACGTGTGCTCGGGACACGCTCTTTTTTTTATAAATATGTAAATGCTATTGTTATGGAATAATTCCGTCATTAAGAGTGTAGTAGTTTAGTTATATATGTATTTTAGTTTAAGTATGATATAAATTATAAGCAATTATTCCTTAATCGAATATGATCAGTAATTCTGGTGCCGATATTTCTGTTTGCGATGCTCCACGCAGCTTCCTACTCGCTCGTCATTCTTGATGTAAGTACCATTTTTAATTTTTAATTTTTCTTTATTAGATAAGTAGATAGAAAAGCCAAAAGAGCTTGAGAAATTTGGTGGTGGTGTTGTAAAAAGAGAATTTGAAGACAGAGACAGGAGAAGTGTAAAGGAGAGACAGAAAGAGTGATAAATAAAAAACCAGCAAGTACTTTATGATATTTCTGTTTTTATTTAAACTTTTCCATTTTAACATTTCCTAGTTAGTAATCACATGGCCTAAATGTCGTCAATGAAACATTAATTGAAATTAACACCTTATTTCGTGGCAGTAATGTTCATATTCGATTGTATCGCTCATTAGAAAACTCTGCCAACTACAAACGTAGGCAGACTTTTGTTTCGGACACTTTTCGAGAGTGATTTCGAGTCTAGTTGCTTTAAAAATATTAAATGTATGTTTAATGTATTTCCTTTCAGACTCTGGGCCAGAACTCATTGTGGGTTGTTCGCATCGGTATCTCGCTGGTGGAATTCCAAGCGAGGAACATTTTGCGCGCGGCCGCTTTAGCTGAGATCGTGCTATTCCCGCTCATCGCTTTCTTAGCCCTGCTGTAAGTAGTCCTGTTTAAATAATAGTAATTATTTATTTGTTGTTTAGGGTTGTCAAAGACGAAATAAAATATTTTAATCGAGTTGACTGGTTTTCTAATCGACTAGTGTTACAATTTTGGTTTAGGTGCTACGCAGATTTTTGTTTTCTTTTTCTAATATCTTATCTGTGTGCGTTCCAGCGGGTACAGCGGCTTGCTC
>CAJQZN010044067.1:0-77440 GCA_907164685.1 Colias eurytheme | reverse complement strand
ACACACACACACACCGCCGTGCAGCTCGTGTGCCGCCTGGCGCCGCCCGTCGAGATACAGCAGTGAGTGCGCACACACACACACACACGCAGTATACGCAGCATGTAACGCACACAACACGCACGCACACATGTAAGACACGCAACATGCACACACACATGTAACACAAGTCAAAGTATGGCATAATTTTACATTCGACACATGTAACACATGCAACACGAACGGCAAACATGCAAAACACGCCGCACGTACGACACAATCTCATATTACACGTAAATGTAGAATATATTCTCTCTCTAAAATTGCCTCCTATAGATCTTTGCAATATGCAAAGATCGTATAATGACACCGTATGAGAGACTATCATATTAGTATAGTCTTACAATATCATGTTACACTTTACAGGAACTTGACATCTCTTGGCCATTTAACATAATTTATTATTGAATATCATATCATAAGAAGACAGGTTAAACAACAACAATATCGCCAGCAACGAGAGGCGGCTCGAGACAAAATAATATGTAGTATCGGTGTTCACTTAAATTAAAACTACGAAAATGCAATAGCGTTACCGGGATCATTTGTTACAAAAAAAAAAAAAACAATTATCCATTTAAACACTAAAAACTATAAACTACACGCTATTTCAAAACGAATCGCAATGATTATCAATGAATAATAAGTAATTAATAATGTATTAGAAAATCCCCGAATTTGCATTCGCGCGCGTATTCAGTGTTCGTTTATATAGGAGTGGCAACGTCGTGCGCAATTGCTGCTGTCATGCGATGCGGCGGTAATAAACGGCAACGTCGCGTGAGAGCGGCGCTCCGAATATGCCTATTTTTCCATAGTAAATCTTTTGTTTCACGCGCAGGACCGTGTCGAAATTTCTCTTTCACTCTTATTGGATTTCGTATTTAGGCAATGTACTGAATCTTATTTCATTGGAGCGCAATCGAGAGCGCTCCGTAAGCTCCGTTTCGTGCGTTATTTATGAAATGATACGGGAACAAGAGCGTGTGTAATTATGTAATTTACTTGTAATGTGTAAAGGTACTTATTTTATTGATTGGATTTTTTTACGACAGATTTTAAATAGTGATATTAATTATTAAATGAGTGAGCAGGTATAACTTTATTGTAATTATTTATGGAAATTCACTGCACCTCCTAGGATGAAACGCCTTTGCCAGCAACATTTGTTTATAAGTCTTCTCTTTCACTCTAGCGCATAAAACACGTAGCTCGCTCGCCAGCATGACAGGCAATTACCTGACTTTCGTATCTATAACTTTAAAAACACCTTATCTCAAAACGATATTTTCATCTTTTTTCACATATATTTTTTTATTTCAGATAAGCATTGCTGTCGAATCATCGATGCATCACTCAACAGTCTATGGAAATATTTATTTTATTTTAAGCTGTTACTCTTTGACAGATAATAATAAAAATAAAACTGCAGACTTGCTCCTTGGTGCAATCATAGACAACACAGCACACATGGGTCGATGTTTATTAAGTTCTTTTTAATCTATGGTCATTAATATACAATTTATAAAATATATGAGGTACGGGTTAAAAGGTACTACTTTATCCAACTCTGTCCAAACTAAAGCTTATGTGTGCTAAATTTGCCTTTTATATCTAAGTAATAAAATCTGGATTTAGGCTAATGTACTGCAATTGTATTTTATCACATGCAACACTGACCTAAATTTTATTTGTATCGAAAACATCATTTGTCTGTAAGTCGCAGATAGGTTAAGACTAGGGTTTTTTGCTGTCTAAGTTACATTATATACATATATAAAAGTACACCGTGCATGTTTGTATGTTATAAGTTGGTTGTATTGAATTATTGTATTGTGTACCGGGTCTATTGTAAGATTAATTTTTATGACACGAGAACAATTTTGGTCCAATTTTATTTAGCTATTTAAGGAGTTGTAGGATAATTAATCAATTTTACCTCTAGCCTTGTCAATAATGTGCTTAAATTTGTTCCATATACATTTAAAATAAAAAAATTAACGACGAGGTATTTGTTATCTATGATCTTATATGTCTATGGTTCATTTGTACATTGCTGAAAATAAAAGATTCTCTTTTTAATGACTGTCACAATTTTACTATGTTTTGCATTTAATTTACACCTTCATTTCCAATATATTATGTGAATACGGTTATACATAAAATAGAAAATAAATACACATTTTGTATTAAGACTTAATATTTGCACTTGGTTTGGGATGAATGTAGTAAGGATTTTAAATAAATGTTGTTTAAGAAATTTCCTGTTTTTTTTATTTAAATCATTCATCTACCTTTAATCATCTACATTATAAGATCTGAATTGTACCCATATTCATGAATAAAAATATTTGAATTTGAATTTGAACCTTATTTTCAAGTTCGAATATAGATCACATCACGATTCAGACTACTAGATACCTATTACAATTATTACAGAAGGAAAACACCGTCTTCTTCCGGAAAAATCCAGGATAAGCCAAAAATTGCCTGTTTTTGTTGCTATGTAACATAAAACATTGCATTTACAACAAAGTAGCGAATTCTCATTCTAATCCATTTATATATCAAATTCTTTTAGTGTCGACGGGTGTAGAGCATTCTTTCGTTGTTCTTGGTGCGTTCGAAAAGATTCTATGCAACGTTCTAATACTGAACAACATTGAATACGAATTTCGTTTACACTAAAAGAGCACGAAATAATGCTCTTGCTCTAGCTCTATATTCGTTAGATATAAATGCACCGTCATGATGTAGCTTTTTAATGCTACCTTAAAATCGAATGAGTAGTTTTCAGTTAGATCCACAGTTAGATCGTAATAAACAAAATGTATTTTCTCTCTTAAATTTATACACTGAATAACTAAAAGTTTGTTATGATGATGGCGATGATTCTCAGCCTCCCCGTCAATTATAATAGCATTTATACCTTATTGTATAATTAGGATTGGATTTTAAAAGTAAAGCGATATGCTGTACCTGTGCACATGAATGAGGCAAGAGCTCAAAATATTTTTACTTCTTTCAATAAGATTACGGAGACGATTATATTTTTTGAAGTCTATATTTGATACATATTTAGCACTTTACTAATTCGTAATCTGTATGAACTATGCAACACTAATAACGTCAGGGAAATGTGTTAAGAATTGTTTTTACAGATGTGCGGACTCTACCCTGATACTTCTATTATACGTAATGTCAAAAAAGCTACCCTTAAATCTATACTAATAATATAAAGCTGAAGAGTTTGTTTGAACGCGCTAATCTCAAGAACTACCGGTTCGATTTGAAAAATTCTTTCGGTGTTGGGTAGCCCATTTATCGAGGAAGGCTATAGGCAATATATCATCACGCTAAGACCAACAGAAGCGGAGCTACGGGGGTGAAGCTAGTATCATATAGAGTGATAGAAATCTATTTAAATATCACGCAACGTTGTCACAGATAAACATAAAAATGGTTATGTTTCACATTAAATAATTCAAGATCAATAAAAACCGAGATGTAAACATTACTATATCATCCTTTTAATTTATCTTCGAGTCGTATATCAAAGTTAAACACGTTTTCAATCTGCTCCATGACAATACATTTCAATTAAGGCAAACTCATGTCGTTAGGTGCTGAATAAGCAAAACCGCAATCTTGTAATAATTACTGAAATTACACAACACTAGGAATATTTCTCGTATTCTGTTTACTGAAAGAACGATATAACATTGATTCCTTTACAGTCATATATGTAAATATATGAGATTTTTTAAATATCTTGCAATATACATCCCCAATTTTTTTCCTAACATTGTGATAATTACATAAAAACATACTTACATATATATCGAATATAAAATAGCTTAATATATATGACGATTCAAGAAAATGTTGATACTATTGAGCATCATGCACTTCAACATTATTTCAAAATATAACCTACTTAAAAATGTTATGCACAAAATCAATAAATAGGTCAACGAGGAATAAAATGTGCTTTATAAATATCAGAGTTATAAGCCTCTTACCCCATCAGGGATGCAGCAAAGTGCTTCGCAGAACCAATTAAATTCAAAGCCTTAAAAGCTCTCAAAGGTTAAAAAACTGTATTTCTAGTAACAAATAAGCTTTTTACTATTTACCGTGTCGAGGCTATGTCAATAGGTGAGCTTAGAGACAGGAAATTACTTGCCTCTCTCCTAAGAAATCAATTTAATTGCTTAGATCACGAGTGAGCATTGACCTTGTTGTAAAAGCTTATGCGTAGGTAGAGCATATATACATATACCTATGTATATATTATGAGGTCGCAAAGGAAGTGTTGTAACCCTATATTTAAACAATAAGAAAACTACGACAGAATATTGTTATTGAGAATACTAAGAAAATCATAGATTCTAATCCTGCAGTCTGTCTTCAATTCCAGTTTATGAAAAATTAATACTTACCTACTTTGCGAGCTTGATAATATTGTTATGTCTCCACAGTTAATAATTTCTTCCTATTTTATCTAAGTTGCATTAATTATTATTAATAAATGACAATATAATAGAAAATAAAATAAAAAATACAAACGTAATTATTGCGCTAATTATTGCTCTAATATTTGAAGTTTAGTACTCACGTTATAAAATACAGTGTTATCCTAGGAACGCATTACGTGTTTCGGCATTAATTTGCTTAAAACCATACCCGCTTCCATAGCAAGGCAATTAAGCCTTCCTTGAGGATTTGAGGTCATAATTTATCCACTTAAAAGCGTGTACAAATTGGTCTACCTTTATATAATACCTAAAACAATTTGTTTCATTTTAAATTCAAACACGATAAAGTAGATATTTGTGTTTGTTTTAGATTTAGTCAGCGTGGTAGGTGTAATTTTTTTAAACAAAGCAAATAGTTTACATCAAATGTCCTGTTTTTATGTTTTTGTATGCAATAAAGATTATAAATAAATAGTTTAATAAAGGAAGCAACCTATTTTATGTAATCTTAGGTAAAAATATATTTGTGCAGCTAAGGATATTAAAACTTTGTTTACAGCGTGTCTACAAAATAACAAAAGGGAAAAATGAGAGCAAAGGACTAATACACTTATTATTCTTTGTATAATCACAACATTATTATAATATATCGGTAGCACTGTCCGGGCTTTCGTTTGATTTATTCGTTGAATATCATTACCATTTTGAATGTTAGCTGTTTGTAATGACAATGATACTATTTATCGAGGTCTATTTATTGCCTTATCATTTATGTTTCTCGTGTATTTTTAGCTGATTTGTTATTGTCTGCCATTCAAGATTATTCTGGATACATAATATTATTAACGTAAAATGCTATGTGGAAATCAATCCATCATGTTTTCGGAGAGTCATGTTGAAGACTGATATGAATCAAATATAATAAAAACTTCCGTACATTTTTTCGGGAAGCCATCTATCTACTGAGTGTACGTTCCAAACGACCGTTCGTGTAAAAATATTTATTTAATTATGAAAATTTTGATTTTCATAATCACGAATCACGATCAATTTTTTAAAGTAAAACAGAAATACATACTTCAAGATTTATTGTCACATCGATTTAATAAAAACATAGAGCTGTTAATCAAAGAATAAAAAATTCAAATAAAAAAATCTGCATATTGTATTTCCCGGTGATTGGTCATTATGTTAATATTGTGTTGGATAACTAAGCATTTTGTTTGTGTTTGTACGTTTTTTGAGAAAAACTTATTTTCATACAGCCTCCTGCACATTCTCTTAACTTAGTGGGTCTTGAAGTACCTAACGAAAGTAAGAACAAAACTCTATAGTCTATACTAAGAGGAATTATTTCTTACTGATCGATACATCATTAATACATATATATTCGAGTAGGTACATGTGAAGTGTAAAGTCCCGTGTTAGGTATGGGGCCAATATGGGACAGATGCAGTATTCATACGTACAATGTTAATCTTTCTGTGTCCTGCCAGACTGTGTCATTTTTTTTTCATTGTCTCAACGATGAATCGAACCCACGGTTCTACGGTGAAACGTTAACCACTGTACCAGGGAGGCGGTCAGTGTAAGAATGTACTTACATCATATGAACTTAGCAACTAAATAGCTACTTCATTCTATTGAGAAATGAAATAGCATATGAAAGCAGAGATATGTATGATCTATGAACGGAAGAAAAACGTATTTTTTAGATCTTGAAGCATTCGAAAGGTGTAGTTTTCTCGATTGTCAATATATTTCTAACGTGTACTAAAAATGAATTTAAAATGCGTTATCACTACTTTTCTGATAAAATATGCAAATGTATGTAATTCGGTCAATTTATGAATAAATAAATAAAGGCATAAAGCGATAAAATTTTAAATAGCATAAAATAAATAATTTACCTACCTATTGTTTTGTCAGTAATAATGGGTTACATTAAAAGATAGAAAGAACAAATTCATTTTCCGTAAACTATTATTTATTGCCTTTTGTAGCAGAATAAATAATAATAGACTGTTAATAGATTATTGTTACAAAAGATAAACCATTGCAGGTTTCTGAATAAAATGATTATTATATTTTATTATTTGTTGATAGAAATCTGGGAAGAGACTAGAGATAGAACTTGTAATATTTATCTATTTAAAACACACATTAACGTTACAGTCTCCCAATACGATAGTGGTAATATCATAAAGACCGTGACGTTTTGGGGTTTTATGAATAACCAAAAGCATCAAGCTTTTTTTATCTTATCTTTGCAAAGAGAAATGCGCTGTTTGTTGTAATATCTAGAATATATTGTAATTTTATAATAATATGAAATAACTAAAGAAATATCATAGAAACTGTTTTCTCTGAAGTTGCATGTATTGTAGGTATAATTAATTCATAGTTTTAGAACTACAAAATGTTTGTGGAAAGTTTAATCTGCATATTACTTCGCCAACTTAAATACTCAAACAACGTGAGGAAAAAAAAATATCACTGAGAAAAACCCCGTGAGGAAACTGACGTAGATGATCCGTGATAGAGTCTTTTGGTGTGGTATATTGGGACTAAAATATCAATCAATGACGATGATTATAAATGATGAATGTCTACTACACATAGGTAGGTACTATTCGAATAGAGGACTTTAATTTTTAGCTTTTTCTGACTAAATTTCAAGCTAGAGCGTTTATGTAGAGTTTGTATTCCTATAATAATTGTAAATTGTATCAAAAACCGTTTCATACCTAAAAAAAATAAAGTTCGTTATGTTAATGGCTCTACATGTGACTCTATGAAAAAACATCGAGCTAGAGCATTCCCGCAGTGCAAAAGTTAGACGTTAACCATACAGACCGTTTAAACTTACTATGTAAGGACATTATCAATGGCAGGGACGTAAAAATGCATGCGTCGAAGTAGGATCGAGTCGAGACTCGTTGGCGACGGGGGGCTGGCCAGCACTCTGTCGAGTTGCGTCGAGCCGAGTGGACGTGTCGCTCTTGCACGTTAATAAAGACGATACATGCCTGCTACGTGTTTTTTCATTAATTAAAACTCGTGTGACAATGCAACTGTTACGATAAATAGTGTTAATTTTATTTCCAAAATAAATAATGGTATGTTTTTTTAAGTGCTAAAGTGTAATGTGATGATGTTTTGCGTGGAGTGGTGTTCGGGTGTGGGGTGACAATGCGCGAGGGTGTGTTAGTGCTGGTGGTGCTGGCGGCGGCCTGGGGCTGCCCCGGGCCGCTGCCGCAGGGCTGCGCGTGCACAGACGGCGGCACCAGGCTCACTTGCCGGTCAGCTGATCTGCAACACTTGCCGCCGTTGAATGATCGGCTACTTGTGCTGTGAGTTAAGATCTACATAAAGGGATTATGGAAGAAAAACAACTAAAATAATAATATTATTTAGCGATAATAAGGACATTTATTATAATGTTTACTTTGGTTAAGTTTCAATTTTTAATTGGCAAGAACAATATAATAATAAATAAATGAAAAACTCTCTCTTTGGAAACGTTTGATGCATACTTTGGCTGGAGCAAAATACGTTTTTAAAAAGTTTACAGGTTGGATACTTCGCGTGCATATTATTAATTTGTTTATTATTCATATAAAATCTAAATAATCTGCTACATGTATCATGATTCACACATGTTTGACCTGGCGGGAATTAAAATCATGGTCACCAGCTGCAAAAACCCAGTGACTCTACATTTTATAATTGAGTATGATGGCAGTATTTGCAGTTTAGGTGACGTCTGGAATTTTAAAATTTTGTTACATATTTTGTTTAAATAAGAGTTAGTTCTTTTGTTATTTTTATTATAAGATGTCTGGATAGTGACCATTTAAAAGAGAGCTTTCGTTATATGATTAGCACTATGTTAGTACTCCAGTGGGAGGCCGGTTTTCAAACTTTCATAACCGTTAAGGATTTTATTAGCACATATTTTATTTATTACTTAAATATCTCAGAAAATAAATATTTTTTTACATATGGGTTTTTGTAGAAGAACATGTTAATTAACATTGAATTACAAGGCGTGTATAATTTTTTTGAGTAAGTATTTATTCTCGAAAGACAGTATGATTTCAGCGATATTATAATAAAATTTCATCCCAAAATATATTACGTACTTATTGTTCCCAAAGCAATAATAATAAAACAGAAGCTAAATAAAGGCTGTAAAGACAAACCTCAGGCTGTATCGTAGATCGTGCGACGGGATGAAGCTGTCACTGCCTATATTTACTTATCCAAGACTTATTCAATCTATAAAGTTGAGCCAACAATCTACATATAGTATATAGACTAGCGGTCCGCCCCGGCTTCGCCCGTGGTACATAATATTTACGTTTTCTCTACATAAGAACCATCCTCGTACTTCAAGGAATATAATAAAAAAAGAATTATCGAAATCGGTTCAGCCGTTCTCGAGTTATGCGCTTACCAACACATTTTGCGATTCATTTTTATATTATAGATATAGATGTGTATATTCTAACACAATGAGTGATAGATATACAGAAGCTTACATAATATATTGTTATTATTTTGTTCTAAAAATGCATTCATATTTAAATTTATTTGAATTTAAATCTTTTATTAATTATAGGTATTGTATCCTTCAAGAAGTAATTCTTTCCCTTGTTTAAAAATTAATTAACAGATCTAAAAATGTATACTGCCTAGGCTAGCTTAGACATCTTCATAAAGTAATAAGCTCTACAAAGCTCTACAATATATATTTTGAGCTGTGTTGTTTCTATTTTAAAACAGTTAAATAACTGTATAAAAAAACCTTTATATTATGTTATATTTAGGCGCTTCCAGTGAGCTATATCTGCGTCCGCCGGGGTCGAGTGTAGTAGTTATAGAACACGATTGCTTTTTATTACTAAATCCATTTTATACATTCTGTCTGTAGTCTGTACACCTCGTCTGTGATGCTATGAATTTCTGATATTATACCGTGTTACAATATATATTCATGTATTTAAATGGACATCTGTGGATATGATCACTTTAGTAATGTGGTAAACGGAATAACTAAAACAAAAACATAATTTTTAACAAAATGTAGAGCTATATATTTTAGTTTTTTTTGGTTAAGTAACTTAATTAAAAGGAAGACTGGCTACTTACTCTGGCTTCACTCGGGTTGAACGGGGATAAAACTGAAAAATAGCCTACATCTTTCAGAAATAATGTGGGTAGCGGAAAAGGGTTCGATGTTTTAGAGTCTATCCATATTAGCACACAAACTAAAATCTTTATTCTTTATTATATGCAGACACAGATAGATAAGCAATACACATGTTATTTTTATCTACTTATAAGTCACTGAAGCCGTGGGTATAGAGCTAAAAATATATGAAAATTAAAAAACATGTTTCTTTTAAAAACGTTAAGTTTAATGAAGATAAAAATATGAATTTAAGAATTAAATGGGCAAGGAAATACACGACCAACAAAAGATTATATATAGATACGATTTAATATGTCTTTAAACAGCATGATAGAGTGTAACAATCTATTATTTAATTTCACATATTTAATTCTATTAGAGTGACGTTTGGCCCACTTGGCTGCTCATGAACTTACGACACAATAAATATTAAATTAAGATGGCGCCGAACATACAAATAGGTATGCTATAGTATATAAAGGAAAACAAAACAAGGAACTTAAAATATTGCCCTAGTTTTACTTCTAAGGTTTCATAATATGATATTTATTATAACGATCTTAATATTGTTAATATAATATTGTACGTGAAGAAGACTTATGAGAAACTAGCTTTCCGCCCGCGGCTTCGCCCGCGTTTTCAAAGAAAAACCCGTTCCCGTAGGATTTCCGGGATAAAACCTCCATTATGTCCTTTCTCGGGTATCAAAATATCTCTATACCAAATTTCATGCAAATTGGTTCAGTAGTTAAGGCGTGATTGAGTAACAGACAGACAGACAGAGTTACTTTCGCATTTATAATATTAGTATGGATAATAATATTACACCTAGTTTACACTTACCTGTAGCAGGTGAAATGGGATTATAGAGCATGTATACTTTATCAACAAAAGTAGGTTATAAATTGTATTAATTTAATCAAAATAACGTTTCATAGGTTTTCAGGAAAGATCTAAAATCTTCGCGATATCTGTACGATTAGTTAAATTAACTAAAGTTAGAGCTTTTATTTATTTGGATACGATAAATATTCTTCATTATTTCAATTTCTTAGATATTCGAACTTCGACGGATAGTAGGTATTGCATAAAAGAAGCAGGTAAGTTTACATAAGAAAAATACTTTTAATTCCATAAGAAGGATATACCTATAATATAACAAATACATACATACGAATTGCTAAAATTAGACTGATACCAAACATAAGTTCTACTAGGTCACATACTTAAGAGCTATCCAGATAAGCCTACTTCTCTTATGAGTTTTATCAAAAAGGTTATTTACTTGTTTCGAAGAACATGTTGTTTGGTAAATACAGGGCAAGTTATCTACAGGATAAATTATCGCAGTCGCTTAATGTCATGGTTTCCAAGTAAATGTAACTTAGTTAACTTGGATTATTTAGTATGATAATTTCGTTTTCAGTTATCTATAGACTATAATGTAACTGATTTTAAGAAGATTCAAGATATGTACTACTCGTATTTAGTGATAGTTAATTTTTTATCTTAAACTATTAGTTTCTAAGTTGTTGAAAAAAACAATAAATTTTATTTGAAAATTTTGTATTATCTACATAGGTAGAAAAAAATTATAATAGTATTATTTCTGTAATATGCACTTTTTTATATAATAGCCTTAATAAATAACTTGATAAAATAAATATGTAGTTACATTTTTTTATTTCAAAACCGGGTCGATAAACCAAGCGTTGATGTCTTTTGTATCGATTTTTTTCCACTCACGCGCAACGTTGATTGATGACACTGATTTATAAAGCGTATGGAATAATTATATTGTACGCTTAAGAATAAATTGTGTTTTGTAATATAAAACTATTGCATTTTTAGTTTTGTAACTGAGAAAATGCTTTTCCTTTGCACAATAAAATATTAATAATGTTAATATGCGGATTTAATGGAAAATACTTTATTCAGTTCTTAAGTTTTAATAATTAAATAAATTTATCTTCAAGATGAATATCCTTAATACTGAACAGCAATAATATAGAGTTTTATGATGTTGTTTCAAAAATGAACTTATGACGTCATCAATTTACCAAATAAGAACCTTTATAATAATCCGAAATTCTATTTTTATATCGATAATCCCATTAATGTTTTGAAAGCCTCAACACCAAATCTAATTAGCTTAATATATTCAGTGTGCGGTAATAGGAATTATAATTATGGTTCATTTTTGGTACAAGAGTGTGTATGTAGGTGTTGGTGTGAAGACAAGAAATAGCAGATAATTAATTAGCAAGATAATTTACATGTTATTTAAATTATTTTCTAATGGTCGGTAAAAGTAATATTTGATCAATATGCTGTACATACTCGTATGTCTTTTGACAAAAGCGTTCTTGTAAAAGGCATTATGCTATTTCTAATAAAACTCAATTATAATAGTAGGGGAGCCCAGGATGCTAAATGTGGATTTACTCGAGCGTCACGGGAACCTATTAGAATTGGTAGATTAGACCATAGCGAGAAAAAAAGGTCCTATAATGTTTTCACTTTTAGCGGTGGGGAAGGGTTTTTTGATTTTTTTTAATTCAAAAAAGAAAAAAATTGGCTTGGAAATACTCAAGCGCGTTAGATATTGATATTTTGCATGCTCCAGGACGTCACTGAAAAAAAGTATACGTTAATCTGACGATTTAAGTGGCGATTTAATCGCTATGAAGAAAGGGTAAAAAATTAAAGTAATATTATTCGAGCGCGTCAGATTAATATATGGGGGGGTTAATTACAATATAAGAAGTCCCCATTTCGCTAATCTGACGATTCGAGCTCAACCTTAGGGAATTATGGATTATTCAAATTTTCCAGCGGGGCCCCTGAGCGCACCCACCAACCATAACTGCTCATATTGACTAGAGGTACTAATGAATAGCTAAGGTACCGTCCCTTATAGTAATCTGACGCGCTCGAGTAAATCCCAAAATCCCCTCTTGGCCTCCCCTACTATAAGTATTTGAGTGTATCATAAAAAATTGATATGTGTATTCGGAAAATATGAAAATTTTATTGAAGCACCATTTTTTTCTAAATGATTATTTTCTAGTATAGTACGATAATGATATTCGAGACGTTGACTGTGGTGAAGATTGTAGTTATTGGAATATAATAATTATTTTTTGTAATTTTGAGA
The DNA here is from genome assembly GCA_907164685.1 of Colias eurytheme. Taxonomy (NCBI): domain Eukaryota; kingdom Metazoa; phylum Arthropoda; class Insecta; order Lepidoptera; family Pieridae; genus Colias; species Colias eurytheme. Next base: position 64,569 of record CAJQZN010044067.1, on the reverse strand, counting down.
GACAAATATACTTACCCATTTGTATGTTGACATTGCTTTGATCCAATATATTGAAGAAAAAAAGTCAAATCACAGATACAAGGTATATTATGAATTCTTTAAGGAAAATTGGGCAAATACGTGTGTCCTTAAAGATTCAGTTTCGATGTGCCGATGTCTGGTAACAGCAGATATGTCGAGGTCGAAACGCGGAATGGTTTAATTCTATTTTCCTTAAAATCCTTATTTATTTCGTAAGGCCCTAAAAAGAGGAATTAAGTTGAAATTGGTTTCTTGAAGTTTTAATCGGTTTTCGATATTGGTTGACGTCATGAAGAGGATACGTAAGTTACGATCTATAAGTCCTTTAATAATTATGTAGGTATAAAATTTATTAAAAAAGCATTTATAAATATAAAGAAGGCTATTGGTACCACTTGTATTTTCTCCTTTATTTTAAGTTAATTAAATTAAACTGAACTAAGTTTATAAGAATATTAATATACTCTACCTTCTACACATCACTGCACCAATGATTTTTTATGCCAGGTTATACACTTCCTTCAAATTACAATGGTGTTTCATTAAAAAAGCGATGTGTTTTCTCCACCCTGTGTAATAATGATGAAATAAGAGAGGAGTAACCTTTTATAATTGACGTGAAGGCAGATAATTTAATGCTCTTTAGCGGGCAATTAATAAAGATTATTTATGAATATAATTTTACCGACTCTGTTGTGATAAGGAATTAGGTCGGCGAATGAAAGAGATTTACTTATTGCGTATTTTTGTTTAATTTATTTTTAGATGTTTATTTTATCAAACGATGCAATAAATTGTGTTTAAACATTAGGAAGCTTTTGTTCTCAATATAAAGAATGAGGAAGAAAGGTATGTCGGAACAGTTTTGTACATCTGATGATATTTTATTCGATTGAAAATTTGTAGTTTTTTTTTTAATGACCGACAAACTTACAAACTATATAATATTATGAGTACACTACAAATAGAACTCGCCTCGTGTAATCTGATAAAACATGGATAAAACACTGTTCATCTTAAATATTATATCTTTTTAGGTGAATGAAGTAACCTTCTAGGAAACAAGTCAATAACTGCGTTAAAAACAACCGACTTCAAACTTGCACTTGCAACATTTACAAATACAGACAAAAATGCTCATAAAATAAAAACTACTGGGCCTATCCGAATAAATTTTTTATGGGACCAATTCGACACCATCCCGCATCGAACAAAGAAAGAATCACGTAAATCGGTTCAGAAACCACGGAGTAATCGGTGTACATACATAAAAAAAAAAAAAAAAAAAACATACCGGCCGAATTGATAACCTCCTCCTTTTTTTTGAAGTCGGTTAATAAATATTCAATCCATCTCTTTCTATTGTTAATTATATGTTATAGAATCTTTTTAGGGTTCCGTAGCCAAAATGGCAAAAACGGAACCCTTATAGTTTCGTCATGTCCGTCTGTCCGTCTGTCCGTCTGTCCGTCTGTCACAGCCGATTTACTCGGAAACTATAAGTACTACAGTGATGAAATTTGATGGGAATATGTGTTGTATGAACCGCTACAAAAATATGACACTAAATAGTAAAAAAAAAGAATTGGGGGTGGGGCCCCCCATACATGTAACTGAGGGATGAAATTTTTTTTTTCGATGTACATACCCGTGTGGGGTATCAATGGAAAGGTCTTTTAAAATGATATAAAGTTTTCTAAAAAACATTTTTCTTAAAGTGAACGGTTTTTGAGATATCAGCTCTCAAAGTCGTAAAAAGTATGTCCCCCCCCCTCTATTTTTATAACTACGGGGTATAAAATTCTAAAAAAAATAGAGGTGATGCATGCTAATTAACTCTTTCAACGATTTTTGGTTTGATCAAAGTATCTCTTATAGTTTTTGAGATAGGTTGATTTAACTGTAATTTATTATATTTGCTGCTACGGAACCCTTTGTGCGCGAGCCCGACTCGCACTTGGCCGGTTTATTTATCGTACAATTTTTCATGCACAAAACATTATTATACAGTAGCACCTCTATAAGTCGAATATCAAGGGAGACGCCAAAAAATTCGAGTTATAGAGTTTTCAACTTATGGAGGATTTCGACTTAGGCGGATTTTGATTCGACATAAAGAGTTTGAGGTTTATTCTTATAAATTTTGAGTTAGAGAGGTAAAGTACATTAAAATTCAACTTGCAGAGGTGACAAACATGTTTTTATTTATTATAAATCAACATTATTTCACATCATTTTAAAATAAAAAATATGGCATTAAAAAAGTCAGTATTTTTTTTTGCTTTAGATAATTTGGTTTTTCTTTATCATCATCACTACATAGTATAAAACAAAGTCGCTTTCCCTGTCCCTATGTCCCTATGTCCCTATGTCCCTTTGTACGCTTAAATCTTTTAAAGTACGCAACGGATTTTGATGCGGTTTTTTTTAATAGATAGAGTGATTCAAGAGGAAGGTTTATATGTATAATAACATCCATTAAATAGTGGAGAAGTACTGTTATTTTTGAGATTTCTAATGTGATGTCGTAAAAAATTACATTTTCTCCGCTTACATTGCAAACGCAGGCTAAACCCTACGAGTTTTATCAAAATAATTTACTAAGTATTATACACATTGAAAAGATCTACAGAAAAGTCCGCGATGGTATATGTCTATCTCTTATGGATAACCCACAATAACTTTTTTTTGTCATTTACTTTTTACGACAAATAATGGCAAATTTTCGATGCGATTTTAACCAATACAGCATTAATCCTTAACAAATTAAATACCTTGAATACATTGTTCATTTAATATAGATCTATATGGCCCTTTACACCGTATGATTTAAGTGAATATTTTCGAAGATATTACAGATTTAAAAATTGCGGGACGTAGCGTTTGCGGCGGTACCGGCCGGCCGCCAAATTGCACCCGTGCGAAGCCGGGGCGGGTCGCTAGTAGATTATATAATGCTAATTTGGTTGTTTAGCATTATATAATCTATAAAGAACAGAAACTTCTTCTTCTTCAGAGAAACTGGTTTGCTCTATAAAATTTCGTAAGGTATTCAATGCGGTTCTTGCCTCTTTGATGGAAACGCATGGAGCGCATGTACTATTCACGTCTTCTATGTCATCATAATCATTAGTATCGGTTTTCTGAGTTACTGAATCGATAATTTCGTCATCAGATACCTACTTAATGCAAACACGTGTTTACGTGAGTCATAAATTTATTATCGTATACTCCTAAAATGTTTTCTAAGAAACAATTATAGTGTACTGCACTGTCGGCAAGTTGTTAAAGTCCAAATGATCAAGTTATAAAGATTGTAAAATAAAATGTTGCCATGTTCGAGATACAGAGGTCAAATTTAATTTTTCTAGTTATAGAGTGAAAATATGTACCAAAAAGGCTTGAAGGGACTCGGTGATTATTTCGACTAACAGAGGGCCAAGATTTCAAGTTACGGAGGTTTTCGGGTTTGAAGGGAAGGGAACAAGACATTTTTTCGAGATTTGGAGGTTTTTGACTTATCGAGGTTCGACTTAACGAGGTGCTACTGTATTAGGAACATTAATTCGACTATATTTATCAAAATGTTTACAACTCCATTCATTTCAAGGAAATTTAAGATAATAACAACTCTCAAGTTTCCTTTAGAAATACATTTCCATTGATGCTTCTGTGGGTGGTAGTTATCAGTTGAACGCAGGTCTGGGCTATCTATTTATAGCGTGGAGGGGTGAGGGGGGGGGGGCAATCAGATGCAACCACCCAGGATTACACCCCGCTCAGAACGCATAGACACACCCTGTGAAACTTCAACTATTTATAGATTTTAAACAGCTTTCAGCTTTGAGTATGTGAAAAAGTAAAATGGAATAAAGTTTATCGTAAAACTAGCTTTCCGCCCGCGGCTTCACCCGCTTTGTCTAATACCTAGTAATTATATACTAAAACTCTTGAATCACTTTATCTATTAAAAAAAAACCGCATCAAAATCCCTTGCGTAGTTTTAAAGATTAAAGCATACAAAGGGACATAGGGACAGCGAAAGCGACTTTGTTTTATACTATGTAGTGATTATAAGCGCGAAAAAAGGTTAGAAACTGCTGAATTGTATTTGAAAGTCCTTTCACTAGTGGGACATACTTTTAACAAAACTGAAATACAACTAACTACAATGTATGAGTACAGACACAGATTAGATAATAGTTACGAACAGTGCAGTGAATATACCAACTATATTTTTATAGGTATCTAACTGAGCAGCTTAAAAAAGCTTTGTTGCGCGCGCTGGTGTCGGTGTTTTCATTGTAATTTATTTGATTTAATCCAATTTTACAGTTATATTAGCAGGAGGTTTACCGAACTAATCATTGGTTGAATATACAATTTTATAAGTAGTACTAATTTTTTTTCTTGTTACAATACTATGTCTGCTTCATATACCACAAGATAGACAATACGCTATTTTCAGGATAAAGTTAACAACTACAATGATCAGGGACTTTTACAAGTGTCTGTTTTGTTAGGAAAGGGACAGACGGGATGACAATGTGTATTATGAGCCGAATACAAACAGGTTTTAAATACTAAACTGTCACTCAATGGAAATAATGGTTAGGGAGCCAGGTGCAAATTTGGTTAACTATTTCCTCTCAAGAGATAATTCGTCAGACGCATGAGAGTATAGTATTATAAAGCCTCGTGAACGTCAGCTGGCGCTCGGTTGGGGGGGTGAGCGGTTGTAGCCTCCCACGCACATAGGAAAAAAAATACATTCATTCATTCATTTCCTCTCAGCTAAAAATTTGTCAAATTGTAGCTAACCCAATATCTCAACGAAAAAAAATAGTCAGCTGGTTACAACATGGTGTATTATACGTCAGCTGGTGTCTTGAACATGAAAGTTAAATTTAAAGAAAAATTTATTTTCCGTTATTTCCTCTCAAACAAAAATTTACCTGATGATAGCTTATATGTAACTGTGGATAAATATACATGTCAGCTGGCTGTATCTTGGTGGAAAAACCGTCAGCTGATACGGGAGGCTACAACCGCTCTTCCCCCCAACCGAGCTCCAGCTGACGTTCACGAGTCTTTATAATACTATACTCTCATGCGTCTGACGAATTATCTCTTGAGAGGAACTTGGTCATAAAATCTGCTGCTGGCTCCCGGACCATAAACTTTAATTAAGTGGTCATTAAACTTTTAAATGATTTTATATTGTTTTGAATATTTTACAGCGATCGTGGTAATGAGCTGACTGTAACGTGATATGTTTTGATATGGTAATATAAACCATAGCTTTATTCTTTTATTGGATTCCTATTATTGGAAAAATTATCGCGTTATATTATTAGGAAAGATAAGTGCTCGTTAGATTATCGTATCATTAAACACCGTATATGGACTGATGATGATGACGATGATGATAACGCTGTAAGTGCTCATATCAATTATAAAATCACATGTTGTTCTTATAAAAGTATTCTATGTTTAATTGTAAATATTTAAGGTCTATTTTCAAGTTGTGTAGGTAGTCGTTTCATCTTTGCAAGGACGTTGGACAAAGGCCTCCCTCAATATTTATAGATCTCAAAGAGTTCAGAGATCAAAGATATTGTTTGACAGTATAAAATAATGTACATTTGAATTGAAAATAGTTTAAGTGGAATATTCAAGTAAAAGGGAATTATAAATTTTGTATTATTTATACGCAACCTTATTTCGAATTTTCCTACCTTAGTCGATGTTGAATATTTAATGATACATAAGTATCTAGTTTATATGTTACATTACATTATATTACACTTACTTTCCGCCCGCGATTTCACCCGCGTTTTCAAAGAAAAACCCGCATAGTTCCCGTTCCCGTGGGATTTTCGGGATAAAACCTAACCTATGTGTTAATCCAAGTAACCCTCATTCATTCATTCATTGTGATCAGTTCAGTAGTAAATACTACTGAACGCGTGCGTGCGCGAGCGTGAAAGAGTAACAAACATACATACACATACATCCATCCTCACTTTCGCATTTATAATATTAGTAGGAAATAGGATAGGATAGGATAGAATTAACAACTTTATATCTGCGACTGCCACCACCAAACAAAATCAAGTGCCAAAATCTTACATCCTCGAGCATAATGTCTTAAACGCGATTAACCATTGTACTAAGTGAATAGTATAGGTAGTTATATTTATACAGGCCATTACTGGATGCTCCAAATACAAGCGTTAAATGAATTCTTGGAGACAAGAAGAATGCTAGACCATTAGTATGTGTTGTTCGCGATATTTCGCTGAACGCTCTATGTAGAGTGTTATTTTAGTATGTATGTCATTTGTTAATTAATATACTCGGGATATATCCAGGATGGTAAATACAGGTTGTAAATGTGGAGTGTATTGCACCAGACACACACATACACACGTAGTATATATGTATTTTGTTATATTAGTTTTTTGTTACTGTTATTAATTACTTTAATTAATAAGGAAGAGCGGGTTCTTCTGACACAGGTTTTTCTAAATTAACTAGGAGGTCCCGTGAATTACTATCTAATAATGTATGAAATGGTTGAGAATTATAAGATGCAGATAGCGACAGACGGAGGGTCTTGATATTTAGTTTATCATTTACTCTATTTAAAAATAGAATTTAAAATAATGGTTAACTTAAAAATAGAAAGAATGAAGGATTTGTGAGATGGAATTCACTATTGAAAGCTTTTGAAAGCAGCTTTGAATGAACAAATCTTTGTGTTAGAATATTATGCGTCACTCATACTTACTAAATGGAGACGAAGGTTAGGTTAGGTTAGGTTAGAAGTGTGTAATTTTAATATTTGAAATGTGTATATTGTTAGACGTAACTTTTCATTTAATATTTTTGTGGATGAATAATTGTCACTGTTTCCTGTCCGAACATGTTTAGCTGTCGAATACTATAAATTGCCGCGTTCCTTTGACTCGTGGCCACAGAGCTCGTGGCGCATTCGTATTTCGTACGAATCGTGCCTAGGGGCTCGGACGTTGTTTATACGACGTTCGACCCAACTACCTTCACTTTGCTAATAGTCGTTGACTTGCTGCGTTTTGTTATCAACTACCTACATCAATTAGGTAGCTGTGTAGAATCGCAGTACATTGTTATTACATTTCAAATTAATATTTATGATATTTCTTACAATATTATAAATTAACGTGATATTTCTTACAATATTATAAAAATAATAAAGGCTTAATAATAATCATTGAAAAAGAATTAAAAACGGAAATATATGTGTAGTGTCTTTGATGTGACTCTGACGTCACTGCGAAGAATATAACTATGTATTAAAAAAATAATGTATCTGCATTAAGTGGTGTCGAGAAACTTTTGAACAAATATGATAGAAATCATCGAGATATACTACTAGAGGGGTTATTCCAAACAAAAACATTGCGCGCGGCCGATGTGGTGGGGTACGTGTGGAACAAGTGAGGCGTGGCTTCAAGTTCAAAGATTAAGCAATGCGTGCAGATGCGACACATTGTGCAATCTGTTTACTCGGTACTATCTGGTGGTACTGATACTAGGGAATTAATAAAACGAGGATTTTATATTAAACTATGTATTTTAATTTCCTTTAAATAATATCAATTTAGTAAGCTTTTGTCGTTTTGTGTAGTAATCAATAGTTTTATCAGTTTTTGCTTCATGATGTAATCGAATTTTGGAGTATTGGTTTATAATAGCCCTAATTAAATGGATACGATGATTCAATGTTGATGGCGTTTACGTATAAGAAACTCACATTTTGAAAAATCTCACGTGAGATTCGAGGATGGGGGAGGGGTTGAATAAATTCTCACGACATCTCACCAGGGGGGGAGGTAGGTGCAGAAAGTTTTAAAAAACACCTCACGTAATTTATGGACGCCCCCTTACTCGATCACAATTTTTGTAACTTTACTATAAACGGAACTATATTTAAAAATATACTTTATTTATTGAGTTATAAGGTTGCTTCCATTCTGTTTATTTACATTCTCAAAAACATCAATCGCCGCAGAGGTGGCTTGCGACAAAGGCGGCTTGTGTCAAAGGCCTTGGCGATATCATTTAAGAACATAATATTATGTACTTTAGGCAAACTTGTAATAAGTTCTATTTTACTTTCTTATTAGTCCATTTGACAAGGATATTGGGTAAGATACCTATTGGAATAATTTTATTATTATGTATGTACTTATTAAATCCGCGAATAAAAAAAATTTTTAGTCGTGAATATAGAAATTGGGTCGCATTTTTTTAATCCGCGAATAGTGAAAACACGAATAAAGGAAGCGCGATTAAGGAACTTTTACTGTATTAGTTTCTGTGAATGTTGTGTTTATTTGTAATTGTTGTGCATAATAATTTATAAATCCTATTGGAACAACTGTTGATTAACCTTTTTTTAATAAATAAAAATAGGTAAATAAATAAATATTACTTAATATAACCTACCGTTTTACTTTGCGTAGTCGCGTAAAAGTATAAATATTTAGGTACTACACCACGGTAATCTTTCCTAGTAGATATTGTATATACATAGTTAAAAAAATCCAGTTACATTTTTTTAACAGACTCATCGATAGTGTCACGTCTGTGCTGTTAGTCTATGAAAAATGGCGCGAAACGCAGAACGCGTGGTGATTTTTCGCAAAATGATAACAATATTAGTAAAATGCATGACTTACTCATAATAAGGAAACTTACTGGTGAAAAGTCACTCCTCGGGCTTTGTTTGTATTATGGGAACTGTTAAAACAATATCTAAGCAAACACGAAGGCATTTTGAACAGAGCAATAACACGTGTGGACGCGACAAGCGGGGGGCACAGTCCGACACAGACTAAAGAGACTTGTGATTCTTACCTCTAGCTCGTGTTAAAGAGAGTGTAGTAGCGATCGCCTCTCTAGTACGTAGTACATTCTATCTCGATGATAGAAATTGTTATTATAAGGCTTTAGATTAAATAAAATATTTACAATTTACTGTGCTAAGAGAAATTCCATATTCAGTTAGATTCAAAAGACTGAAAGATAAATATTATAACATTAATTTACCGTTGATTTGACCATACATACTTAGATCAGTCGAATAACGCTATAATATTATAAACTCTATTATGTAATTTATATATCATATCTTAAAAATAATAAACTCTAGTTAAGTTAGAGTGCGCAGCTAGTCCTTTATTGAAGCATTTTCCCAATTTCTGTCACATCAACACACCAAAGTTAGACTTTCAAATTGAAAATCATACCTATACATATTGGTAGGTAACATATACCTATAACAGAACAACACATTTAATTCTATAAATTAACTGAGCTGTCTCCATAAACTCATTAGCACGAACAAAACCGCAGGCGGTCGTACCTATTACCTACGCCATAACATCCATTGAGCTTCAAGTAGATTCATTTACTTCATATAAATCTCACATACCTACATTTCAATCTATGTTCACGCGTCAATCCCAACTTGTATAAGATCTATCCTTCTATGGCTATTCGTATAATTAAGGCCACAGATAAGGTACTGTAGCCAGAGTAAGCAGTGACAACTAAATAGTTGATCACCGTGATTTATCACCTGTTATTTATGTTTATCACGCATGAAAGGATTTTGATAGTGTGCGGTGATTTTGGAAGCTAATAAGTGGTTTTGGATTAAAGTAGTAGGTGTATTTTTAATTCAATTATACCTATTTAATAGAGGTTTCGGAAGAGGTATTAATAATTTCGTTATAGATAATTTATTATAAGATAAATAAAATGACAAATGAAGAAAATTCAATCGAGTATTATTTTAATTATTTATTATTATAAAAGGTATAATGTTTTATAAAATATAACCGAGCTATTTCTGTTGACTGAGATAACAACAAAAGAACAAAGATCTCATAAACTTTCACTACACTGACCTTATTGGAAATTATGGGATGCGTATTAGAAATGTATGGGTATATCCCATACATTTCTAATACGCATCGCATCATAATTATAATTTATCGCTGTAGAATGGGTTGTTTTCGTCCATGTAATATCTCTCGGATGCCAAACTCTCAAATATAAGTGAATTGAATGTAGCGGCAATAATTTGCTAACAAAAGTCGCAGTGATTTTGGTATAATCACAGTGATTTATATTATGATCGCAGTGAGTTTGCAACCCTATTTGTGAGATAAAATAGGCTTGTCGCGTGTCCTTTCCGGCATTACCCGGATATGTGCCAGTTTTCTAGTTTTAGCCAAGTAATGGTTGTTTTTCACTCTCCGAATTTACCGCCATTTTTATTTATAGCCTGGAATGGGAAAACAATCTACGAATTTTATTTCTTATTTAATAAATAGAGATTTCAGTTGAGATAAATTATACTCGAAAAACAACTTTCCGCACAAATTTCATTAATGACGTGAAACTTCTAAAAAGTGCCATTAAGTGAACTGCTTTAAATATATTTCATGATAAACTCATTAAGCTTTTTATCTCGCCCGAGTTGGGATAGGCCTAGTCATTAAATTCACAAAGAACTGATGGAAATGTGGTAAAGTCCGAGAGAGGGTTGCGGGATTTATTTCGTGATGTGAACAACAAAGATTTTGCGTTATTATTTTTTTTCTTAAAATATTGCTCGAATTTTCTATACAATATGGAAAAACTCCTGTCTTATATTTAATGCACTAGTGTTGAAAATAAATCTATGTTTTATTTGTGCGTGATATGTTTATAATATACTAGCGACCCGCCCCGGCTTCGCACGGGTGCAATGCTGATACTAAATACACTACAGAAAAACTGTGAACGTTGTACCTATAATATAAAAACATAGCGGCCCGCTCCGACTTCGTATAGATAGCCTGGCGGCCGGCCGGTACCGCCGCAAACGCTACGTCCCGCAATTTTTAAATCTGTAATATCTTCGAAAATATTCACTTAAATCATACGGTGTAAAGGGCCATATAGATCTATATTAAACGAACAATGTATTCAAGGTATTTAATTGGTTAAGGATTAATGCTGTATTGGTTAAAATCGCATCCAAAATTAGCCATTATTTTTCGTAAAAAGTAAATGACAAAAAAATGTTATTGTGGGTTATCCATAAGAGATAGACATATACCATCGCGGACTTTTCTATAGACCTTTTCAATGTGTATAATACTTAGTACATTATTTTGATAAAACTCGTAGGGTTCAGCCTGCGTTTGCAATGTAAGCGGAAAAAATGTAATTTTTTACGACATCACTTTAGAAACCTCAAAAATAACAGTACTTCTCCACTATTTAATGGATGTTATTATACATATAAACCTTCCTCTTGAATCACTCTATCTATTAAAAAAAACCGCATCAAAATCCGTTGCGTAGTTTCAAAGATTTAAGCGTACAAAGGGACATAGGGACATAAGGACATAGGGACAGGGAAATCGACTTTGTTTTATACTATGTAGTGATTTTAAAGTAAAGCTATCGGTTACAAATATCACTTTACAAAAATCAACATTTATAAATGAACAGAAATTGAATAAAAGAAATATCAGATATCGAAACAAATTTTATGTTCAGCTTTCACCCTATAAACTTAAATTTTCGTTGTCAAGAATATTGTATTCTTACGTTTCTTTGTCACCAAATAAGAACACAATTTGCATTTGAATCCCTAGCTAAGATTTTGTTTTTTCAATTTGCTTTATAAAAGTAACTTTGTAAGTTATATACAGTATTTGGATACTTAATTAAGTTTATAAAACATGATTTTGCGCAATAAATGACGTACGGATCTTGAAATATTTGGCATTTGTCTCTTGAATTTTATGTATTCTTGTTGCGTCTTTCAACTTTACATTTCTCTCATAATAATGAGTTTTCCTGTTAAAGGTTTCTACAGAATAATTATTGAGAAACAATCTTCGAATGATACATAAAAATTGCGAAATACCAATATTGTATAAACCATGTTTGTAACAATTTTTGTTTTAAGTGAACTTTTTATAGGCGGCTTCATTATATTGTATTTTTATAATTAAATATCTACATTGTTTACTTTACCAATTAACTAGATTTTTCTTACGAATTATTAAGTAATAAATTCGTTGAGATTAGGCGGAGGATGCGGATTACGACGAATGCTTAACAAAGAGCCAAAATATAGATCAATTTCTTAATTATTATGCAAAACAATAACCTTAATAAGCAAGTCAATGTATATTATTTCAATTAAACATACACAATTTTGTAAAAATAATCTTCTTTTCGTTTGTTTTACCTTCAAGTCTCTAGGGACGTTACAAAAACTTGTTCAATAAATCTCATGTAATGGGTACGATATATGTTTTGTTACGAAGGTCCGTTACAAGGAACTTGAGTCAATTTGTAATATTGATTTTGTGGTACTTTGAAATTCAAATGAATATGAAAGCTGAAGACTTTCTCACGTCCTTGTTAACTTCTGTAGAATTATAGAATGCACTATGTTTCTTGTCCGCTTTGTTTTGAGTTTGAAAGCAAGAGTCAAGAACAACAATGAATTGATGACAACTCTTGTGTTTTAGACTTAACGAAATTAAGGAATAAATAAATAAATATTGATAAATGATGTGTTGATGATACTGTTTTTTTCCTTCCTTATTTTCACAATAAGTAAGAGAAATACTTTCATAATTTTAAAATTCATAAGTTCTAATTCCATTTTCATGCCATTTACCCTAATTTTTATAGAACTGCAAACACCCAGAACACGTACAAAGCTCCGTACATACCTACATATTATATTATATCGGTATAACCTTTGACCTCGAAATTTATTCTACCCGAAAGAGTGTTATTGCTACAATCCATCATCTGCCGTCATCACCAGGCCTCCCCCTCCCCCCGGGACCACAGATCTGTTAGACGATTATACTTTTTATTATATTATCTGTGCTTTTATACTCATTGACAGATTAAGTTCGTTTCAGAACGATTCTTTTTATGAGTTACAAAAAGAACACACAATGTTTAGCATAATAAGTCAGTGTATTGACTATTGAATCAATTTATGGATATTGATGATGTATGGAATGTAAATTTGCGGAAAATGAATGTAATATTTTATGTTGATATTCTTGTTTTCCTATTTGAAGATAGAATCTTAATTGTATAGCTTATTTAACAATTTTTTGGAATTTCGGATTGAACCCAGTATTGCTCGATTTTACAGTTATGTGGACCATTACCATGTGGTAACCACCATACCAAACAGTTTTACAGTAAATTTTCTCAAACATATACACTCACCGGCACGGAATCTTGGCCACTTCAAATTTCTGCGAAAAATTACACTATTTCTTTTCTACTACAAAATTTAATAAAAATTTAATCAAAACTAGATAATTTAATGTTATTACAAACTTTTAGTAATAATTGGAAGTTTATAATAAGTTCTACCGCGCAGATATGAATTTAATAAGAATTTACGCTTTTTCTGTGAAATTTAAATGATTTCTTCAAAAATGCACAAAAATTAGGAAAAAGCGTTTACATAAAAAAATGAACCTTTTTAATATTGGATGTTTCCTTCTCTTGCCTTAAAAACTGTTTTCATCCTTTCTGGCATACTCTAGAAGACATTTTTGATGTCTTCTTGAGCTATAGTGTACCAAACGGCCCCAGCTGTATTTCTAAGCTCATCTACCGTTTGTGCTGGGTTAGAATCGAACTTTATGTTTTTTTTAAGCATGTCCCAGATGTGTTCTATTGGATTAAGATCCGGGATACGAGCTGGCCACTCCAATTTTTCAATAATAACCTCTTGAAGGTACTCTTATACGCATCGTACGACACGCGGATGTGCGTTATAGTGTATTAGTAGCAAATTTTCTTCACTGATAAGCCTGTATTAGGGCTGAACATGTTCCTGGAGAATTTACTCGGTGTACCTGATCAAATTTAAGCCATTATCTACGATAAATAACTCCGTGCGAGCATCGAAACTTATACCTCCCCATACCATTATTGACCCTCCATGAAAAATCGCCGTTTGAGTTGTGGTGATGGGTGAAAACCTCTCTTCTCGTATCTTCTATACTGACTCAAGGCTATCAGAAGCTCGTAAAGTGCATTGGCACTAATTTATGAACACCACACGAGCGCACTGGCTGTGGGTCCAGTTTTCATGTTCTCGCCCAAAACGAAGACGTGCTTCTCTGTGATACCTGAGGAGTTCTGGATGGCGTGCTGGTCTGCAAACCTTCAAATTAACTTCCTTTATTAGTCTTCTCACCGATTATTCACTCACATTTTTTGTCCAGGACAAAAAATGTGTTTTGGAGCCGGTGGCGTATCTCAAAAACTGTCAGAAAGCCATTTCTGAGTATATCTTGAACGATAAAGCGGTCTTCTCGAGCTGATGTGCACCTCACGCCTCCACTTCCTGGTCTGCACGTGTAACTGCCAGTCTCCTGGTATCTTCTCCATGCCTAGTTCATCGCTGATCGTGGTACGTACTGTTCATTAGGTACTTTATGTTGCGGCAGTCATTGGTCTAACATTGTGATGGCCTGTGCAGGTTATTCAGATGTTAGCGGCATTTTTTATTGTTTGTTATGATCATTGACTACAGCACAACAATAACATTATCATAAAACGGCATAAACAATATCGAAAAAAGTTTAAAACGAACAATTCATAACTTCGGCTTAACCGCACAAATCACAAATTTCGACTATCTCTTAAAAAGTGGTAAAAGATTATTCTCAAACTTAATGATTTCTTAACATAAAATTAAAGAAGTAATATGTTAACATATCTGCATACAAAAAAATCGTGAAAAGCACTTCAAACTTTTTTTATCGGCAAATTTGTAAGTGGCCAAGATTCCGTGCCGGTGAGTGTATTACTTTGTACCATGATAATAACATAGAAACAAACATATTTCTAATTACACAGCTCACCGTATTTAAATATAAACAGTAAAGATCGCTATCAAGCAAACATAAAATAGAATAAATATAGTCAGTGTATAAATAGAAAATCTTATCTTATATTGAAGGCCTATCGTTATTTGTATCTCAGAATAGAGAACTGAATTCTCGGCTTTACCCGTAACAAATGTATGCGCCGCATGTCGTAATAGCTGTGTTTTACCTGAAAATAAAACACATATTAAATACTTACCTATATTTGAAGCTTACTTCATTGGAGAAGGTACCTAGCTTTTTCCGCCTATTTTGCCCTCTCTTTCCGTTGTATATATGCTATCTCTCTCGCACACCTCTCCACCAGGTGGCGGGGCGCACGATAATGTGCGGGCGCTGGATGTTTTTTCATTGAGTCGAAATCCACAACAGGTGGACGTTAAGTGTAAGCTTCAAATATAGGTAAGTATTTAATATGTGTTTTATTTTCAGGTAAAACACAGCTATTAAACACTTGACCGTAATTTGAAGCTTACTTCATTGAGACCTGTTTGTTACCCACCTGGTGTACAATGTGACGCCAATGTGAATTTGAATACATAAGTAATTACTTATTTCTTTATTTGAAAGAGTAAGGTGTGCAGATAGTATACCAGCTAATAAATCACACAAATTTTTATATTATATAATATATTAACAATCCCAGATGAAAAGTTAATCAAATAAGAACCAAAAAGTTAATCATAATGATTAAAAGTATTAGAACTTATGAGATTGGTTCAAGCGTACCTTAGTTAACCTTTTGGGCTTGAAAAGTTAAAGTTACTACAATTTTCACTATCTTTAGCGTAAATCTGCGAAAACGCCAGTACCTAACGACTTTCAATTACGCATTTAGATTTTACTTACAAAATGAAGCAACAGCTGATCCCGACGAGGCAAAAATACCTCAAACTCAAACCTTTATTTATTCAATTAGAACTCTGCAGAAGCATCATTGAATCATCTTAACATAGAATTACCAAATGTCTCAACTCACACAGTTTTAACCCAACCTGCTACAAGCGGACAAGAAGAGACCTTGGTCCTTACTTTTGGGGTCAGAAGTAAATTTAAAAGGTCACCCCTTGAATAAGGCAATAAAATAACAAAACAGGTAAATGGTTTAAATTATAATACAGATTTTTAACATCCAACTAAACCGTGCGGTATCTTTTAATGTTTAGAGCCAACGTCGCAATCATAATCTAAACATGGCTGGTACTTTCAGTACAATGCATGAATTATTTATTTAAAACTGATAGGTCATAAACTCTGTACTGGAAACAAATATACTGAACTCAAGAGACTAAAATGATAAAGAGCTTATCTGTGTCCCAAAACTGCAATTACTACAGCTAAGTACGTTACTTTTAATCAATTCAGTTTTAAGATATAATTATGATTTACATCAGAACTTATATACCGAAAGTCTCGGGACTACATAACGTGACTTATTTATAATAGTGTTTGTGCATAACACTAGGCAGTCAACAGCTATACGAACGTCAGATAGGAAAAGAGCCAAATTTATCCAGTCAGTAATAAAGGATTTTAACTATACTTATTATAATTCAACCAACTACTACTAGCTACTCCGTACGTCTTTTGGGTAGACGGAGGCAAATAGGATTTTTATTCCAACTATATCATTTGATATTTTGAAAATGTACTCCACATTTTCATACCGTCAGAGTCATTTTGCAGATTATAGTGGTGCAGCACTGAACACTGTCTATTAGGTGACTGGTGCTGCTGACCGGGCCTTCAGTTCCGCTTTCCAGAATACCTTCACCCTTCTAGGTGCTACTACTACTGAAATAGCGGTACTCTATCGCGTCGTTCAGGTCTCTAACTGACAGGATTTCTCATATTATCGTAACAACCTCGCTCGTTCTAATGCTGGGGCCACACTAACGGGAAATGCCATTAATTAACGCGATAATGGACGTTAACTTTAGGTGTAGCCAGTATTATTTAACAACGGCATTAACATTGCCGTTTGGCGAGGCGATAGCTTTATCGCGAGAATTAACGCAATGAAGCGGTCACACTACGTCCATCTTGCTAGAATTTTAGTAAAATTAACGCTGTTTTTATCGCCAACAATCGGCATTCACGTTGACCGTTCAAGTGTAGCCACTCACTTAACGCCTTAAAAATTATCGGAATAATTATCGCGATAAAGGGCATTAGACGTTAGACGTTAGTGTGGCCCCAGCATTACGAGAACAAATTATCGCCAAGGAATTCTGCTGCAGGATAATGGCAAGAGAGATTATAAGCTTAACTATGCATTATTATGCTCGGGAATATGGTGGATTTTGAATACTATCGTCGTCTGAAAGTATCTCCTTTCGATTAACTTCATTAAGGATGCAGATCTGATCCCATCTTTGTTCCGTAGGAATGCTACGACAGTCTAAACGTTACACTGGACAAAGAAAATTGCCCTAAATATAGTCGGTTGTTCCAACATCCGTAATATGGCTAGCCTACCTTGCTAGCCCTTGATTGTAACTGCTACCAATGCAGGCATTGCTCTCGTGTTGTCCACAGTTGTGCGAGTGCAAAAATGAAGAACAGAGCTCGTGGGGAGCTATGTCCAATGAATCTGTGTTAAGATTATGACAGTATAGGACAGTTAGCTGTGGATGCGAAGACAGGACATTACTTTATTCATCCGTAAACACGCGAGGCAGCCACGGACAGCGATATAGCAAGAACTAAACTAGCAAAGTTTAGTTCGCTTACCAGACTTATATTTTAAAAGCCGTATAGTCTGTACCTACTGCATTTCATTTATTGCCCCCCCCCCTCAAAGCAAAGAAATGAACAGTCATTTGGCAGAGCTTTCTCGTTAGGGTAGGGGTTCCAAGTAATATCTAATAATAAGAGGCTTTTGTTTAGATAGATTGACTTTCCGTTATTTATCCTCTATCCTATGTAACTCAACAGTTAGTATTCTCAGTATTCGTTGAGTACTTAAACGTTTTACGTAAATAGTTGTATATAACTTTATTATACAATAAAATAATCCTGGTGGGATGACAAGAAACTTGTCTAACAAACGATTATCCTAATCCCTCAGCGATTTATTGTTTGAGCCCTGAAGAAAAATCTCATGGGTGCAATAATGAGGTCAAATGGGTTGAAAAACGAGTCAAATAAATTGCCTACAAGACCGGGCAACTAAAATAGGCCTATGAGAGGTCAAATATACGTAATCAATCGTTTGAAATTTGAAATTTGATTTTGAATCAATCGTCATTTGTTACATTCAATCGCTTTGCGATTAAAAAATCTCTTCCGATGTTTTTATATGAAAATTGGTCGGCTAGTGCCATTGAATGACGATACCAAACATACCGTTGACACAAGGCTTGGTGACAATCCTCGAAACCACCGCCACAAATCATCTGCGAGATGATATTTGATCCGACTCTCCTTCCTTTGTTGTGAATAGGCTTTACATTGGTAAATACGATTTGTTCAATTCCAATTTCCATAATTGGTAAACCAATGGTGGTTTCCTGATTCCTGAAGCGTAAACTTTTAGGATACGAAGTATCAATTTCATGCGCCCATTATTTGACGTCTCTAACCTTTATTGTATTTATTAGGTCATATTACTATACTGCCCACTGTGAAGAAGATTTCAAAACCTTTTTCTACCTACCTTAGAAGAGTGAAGATCCGATACGGTCATATCCAAAACTTCTTTCGTGGGTCCTCGTTGACGAAAACAAATATCTATGATCATTTTAATGATCAATCCTTTGTATATTTGCACCAATCGCCATCAAAGCCCCGCGAGGGCTGATATATATTTGCACCATGTCTCCGTGAGGTACTGTTGTAGTCAAAGCCCCGCGAGGGCTGATATATATTTGCACCATTTCTCCGTGAGGGACGGTTGTAATCAAAGCCCCGCGAGGGCTGATATATATAAAAGATGGTGCAAATGCACCATCTTTTCCGTGAAGGACGGTTGTAATCAAAGCCCCGCGAGGGCCGATATATATTTGCACCATTTCCCTGCGAGCGACAGCTGCGCGAGGGATGTTTGTAACTAGAAATAAGTACGGCCTGCCAAAAAATGCTTAAGAGACACCCTGCGATGGTGGATTTGACCTGGCTAACCCCTGCGAGGAGTAGTGGCCACATTTATGTATTCTGCTTCGAGCAAGAATACACCTTAGTGCTAATATAAAATTAGCAGTAAATAATCATTTAAATAATATAGCAATTAACAAGGTCCTTTAACTTATTTTCCAATGTTAGCGACAACTGTCCAGGATGAATTAATAAGAATTGATTTGACAATGGTAATTAATTATTATGTTTATATAAAAAAGAACTAACTATTTAATAAATTCATAATTCAAATCAATTCACTAAATTTTAAAATGAACTTCGATTCATATTTATTTTTGTTCATGCAATCGATGTAACATTTAGTTGCTTTATATCCGTTAACATTCCTTACGAACGCAACCATACCGTCGTAGGACGTTATATTTAATTGAACAAAATATTCTCCACTCACCCGCAATTTTTTACTTTTTGTCAAGGTGTACAAGTTTATAATATTATTCTAAAACGTTAGAAGTGAATTGTAAATCCTTTGAAATAAATGTATCTAAATCTAATTTATATTAAGGTATCTCGATAATTATTATACGATAACCCTTTCAGCACAAGTTCAGTAAACCAAAGAATTTAATTGTAAAATTTTGGTACTTACTCGTTTAAACAAAAAAGTTGCATCATTTGAAACATAGGAAACGTAATTTTCAATCAAATTAGCCGTGTGTAATATGTCTATTTTCACATAAAAACGGATCAGAATAATACTCATAAAAGGACACGTATAGACTACGGATAGTTTTGAATGTGTGGTACATTCATGGTACGTATCTACTATACATGAGCGAATCCATCATTATTCAGTTGAGCGGTAACTCCCGTACGATTTATAAAATAATATCACAACATGTTCTGACATGTCGTGACTCGTGACTTCTTGGAGCTGACTCATCTCGTTCGATAATTTTTAGTAATAAACTATTATAGGAATTCCGAACCGTTCCTAGCGATAACGACAATGTAATAAAGTCGTAGCAATGGATTGTATGCCTGTAAAGCTTTGAGTTGGCTCATATCCATACTAAGTAGGTATTAATTGTAATTTTTCCAAGAAAAATTCACTTGTAACCTTGTAATAAAAACACATTATTAAAAATGACATAAATAATTAAAAATATCTATATACAAGAGAGGGTATTTGATATATCTAGTAATATCAAATAATCACAAAAGTAATATTAACGATTCGAGTAAAGCCGAACGGTAACACCGTTAAAATAGCTTTACTCACAGTATTAAAAATTCAAATATTAATTAGTACATATTGCATAATGAAATATTTCAAAAGAAAAGTTACTATTTCAAGTAAAATGTAACGGTTGTATCGTTAATTTTAAATATCTTTATTCATGCTATTAAGTATTTAAGCATATTGAAAAATAAACTATTGCTGAAGGATTCATTAAAAACCTCAGCATTTTAAATAAAGTCCAACGATTATACCGTTGACTTTAAAGATTTTTACTCATTTTTAAGTAAAATATTATTTGAATAGATGTAAAAATAACTCACTGTACCAATCCGACGGGATACACTTTTTAACACTTTTAGCACTTGCTTTAAGCAATACTTAATAGCACCAAGGTTGTAGTCTTGTAGACAACCTTCTCGCGGCGGAAGCTAGACGCCAATGAAAAAACATCCAGCGCCCGCACATTATCGTGCGCCCCGCCACCTGGTGGAGAGGTGTGCGAGAGAGATAGCATATATACAACGGAAAGAGAGGGCAAAATAGGCGGAAAAAGCTAGGTACCTTCTCCAATGAAGTAAGCTTCAAATTACGGTCAAGTGTTTAATATAAACATTACATTACATGCCGTGGATTTGTTTCTAAATAGGCCATGTTACAATGTAACAGTGTAACAACCTACGATTTGTATGTTTATTGAAGTGAAACTTCTTTAGGCGCGTTGAAATTAAATTTCAAGGTCGCGTCATGGCAAAATCGTCACGTCATGGAGTAATTTTGGAGCGACGATTTTAGTATCCTTGAATCTTGCCAAAGAAGTTTCACTTTTGAAAAGTGTGCTCGGCACACGTCATGCTCTTTTTAAAAATGTACTGTGGCAGATTAAAATAAATTGTAGAGTCGAAAGCTAAATATTTAAAATGTCAAAAAATACTCAGAAAAAATGACGAGTCGTGAAATTGAAATTTTATTTTCAGATGCTAACAACCTTTTACTATCAGACAACTTTTTTTCAAAATTTTTTATTGTAAAATAAATATAGAGTAACGAATTTGACACCATACAAACTGACGAGGTCGTCGCCCAGCCGGGTCAGGGGAATAATCGCCCTTAGCCCTCCCTTGATAAATTATATTGTAATATCATCCCACTTCACACTTTGAAATTAATATGTTTTTAATGCGCAATCATCAAAGTAAAATATTGGTAGAACAAAATGTTTAGATATGTTTTTTTGGCACGTGTTTTGTTTTGTGTTTATATGTAGAGAGCTTCCTTGTTTACTTTGACGGTGTAATATTCAATATTGTTTCCGTAAAAGCCTTTACGAATTATTTTCTTAGAATAGAGGATACAGTGGTAAATATTCACATATTATATATAATATACGTGTTAGTTAGTTCTTATTTTAATTAATACTAATTAGGTTTAAAAACTTCTTGATATTTTTAAAGATCAAACGTTTTTTGAACGCTAGAAAGTTGATTAAAAAGCTCTGCATTAGTATTTCAATTTGTTGTCGTGTATGCTGTTCCTTTGTCTTCTTTATATACCGTCTATACATATATACAGACTCTCAAAATAGTGTTAAATCATTGCTTATTGTGTAGTCTACTTTTTAAATCGTTTAATTCTACAGTGTAGACTGCTGATAATTAAAAATACTAATAAATATTTGATGTTTTAAATGAAACCCATTTGAGGTTGGGAATATTTGATTGTATAACCAGTCAATTACCATTACACTATATTACTTTTATAAAAGCTTACTTGCGAGTGGTAAAAGTAACCGGCACTTGCTTTAAAATATTACAATATACGCGGCCACGCATCGCAATTGAATGAATAAAATGCACACAGGAAGTCCTTTATTACATCAGATATATAACCACTGAAATATCGCTCTTTATGATGGAGTAGGGTTGCCAGCATTAGGTTTAATTAAAATTTCTAACAAAAGCAAAAATATAGCATACCAAATGTACTTAAGTCAACGCTGATATATACATAGTATTTTATGGTGTGTGTTAACTGTGCTTATAGAAATAAAAAAGTTTTTATTAAAATGCTCATTTAGGTAAATGAAAAACAACAACTTAGTTCGCTAGAGCAAAGTTAAAACAACAGCCTTTCATTTTAATTACGTTTTTACGTGATAAAGTTTCATTAAACAACCTTAAAAAAACATTTTCTCTGTGAACTGTTTTATGTCCTATCTTTCTTCTTTATCTTAAAAATGTGGCGCATTCTTTCAGTTGTCTAGATGACTCCTTTCGCCTAAATATTATACGACACTTGAGGCTCTTTGTCATCTCCATATAAGTGTAGTGCTAACTTAGTCCCATATTGTTTATTACTTTCACGATCATTTGCGGTCAGGACGAACTACATCGAGTATCAGCTGACAAGTGACAACCCTATCACAAAATGACACGCACGCAAGGCATGCGTATTGGATACCGTCCAAATCCAGTATGAATGCACTTTTTCACCCCCCCCTACCCGGGAGTTGGCACTAAACTCGACCTCGGCTTGTTGAATGAATGCTCATATGCTTTTACAGTAACTCGAGTGCTAATCATAATTGATACTTTAAACGTTTTGATCTCACGAGTTATGAACAAAGGAGTGTTGGAATAAGAACAAAAATAACTCAGGGAAGACCTAGATTCATTTTGTAATCTAGCGTATACTTTTTTTTGAATCATATAAGTATGTATAGAACTAGGATACGTGTGTTGTAACATTCAAGGTAATTTTCTATTAAAATATGAACAATTATTTAATGAAAGAACTTTTTTTGCTACCGACTAGTAAAGTAGAACCTAGTCAACATGTAGTTCTAGAAAATTATTTTGTATCTAAATATGACAAATATCCATCTACCCAAAAGGGCCGAAATATGGCCGAAACAATTTACAAATGAACTGTTCAACCACACAATAGATTTTCAAAATTGATTTAACCTGTATCATCATTATCATATTTTGGCTTTCTACAATGCAGACATGAACCATATTTTCCAATAAAACATATTATAATAATTAACTAAGATCCTTTCATAATATAGGCTCTGAGAAGAGCAAACTGTTTATTTTAATTTTACGTGAAACTTAATTACCTTTTTGCTTTTGATTTTGAACAAATTTGTGTTCTTTTCGTTTTGAATCTAATTAAAATTCAAGCGAGGCTATTTCACTTAGTAAGGTTCCTATTATAAATAAAGATATTTATTATTTACAGTCATGGGCGTAGCTAGCCATAGGCACAGGGTGGGGCAAAAAAAAACCGGCCAAGTGCGAGTCGGAGTCGCGCACCGAGGGCTCCGAACAAACCTACTTTTTATTAAGTTGTAACTCTAAATATAAAAAATGTATGTTTTAGCAATTTTTCCTTTGCAGAAAGAGCAGCCAGATCCAGGTGGAGCTTTGCTCGCAATCTTATAGTTTTAGACCGATATCTCGAAAACTATCCACTTTAGGGCAAAAGTTGCTTAGACTTTTTTGTAGAAAGTAAATCATGTAAGTAATATTTTATGTGAAAAAAAAAAAATTTGTAGAGCAGTGGTGGCTCAGTGGTGAGACCTCAGACTTCGAATCGATAAGTCCGGGGTTCGAGACCAGGCGAGCGCGCAGAAAATAAATTGATTTTTCAATTTATCTGCGCATGTTGTAACATCACCACTGCTCGAACGGTGAAGGAAAACATCGTGAGGAAACCGACATGTTGAAGAATCAAAAGTTCGACGACATGTGTCATCCGCCAACCCGCACTTGGCCAGCGTGGTGGATTATGGCCTGTACCCTCATAGGAGGCCCGTGTCCCAGCAGTGGGAACGTATATGGGCTGATGATGATGAATATTTTTTGTAAAACTTACTATTTACGGTTTATGGCCTATTTGATGAACCGGTTGATCGTTAAAATATTGGATTAATGAAAAAAATGCATGTATGTACATAGTTTTTAGGTCACTTTATTGTCTACAAGTTTTGTTTCAAATTTTTTTTTCTAGTACCCATATTTTTTGATTTGTTCCACGTATAATGTAGAAATGCCGCCGCTCGGCGGGTAACGTGGCAGGCCAAAAGTTTTTTTCTAAGTTTTTCATAAAAACGAAGAAGAAATTTCCAATGCAAGTGTATTTTCACCGTTCCGAAACGGCAAAATTTTTTATTTTTTTTTACTTCTAGAAAAATTTTAATAGATTTTTTTAAATATTTTCCTTAATTTTATTCTTGCATCCGAATATAAAATAACTACTCAATATTATTTAGTTATACGAAACATACATAGGTAGGAACCTTGTACTATTTATCGCCAAACGTTAAATAACTCAAAAAGCATTAGAAAAAAAAGTTTCAAATAAAGTAATCTTAATAAATGGATAATGCATATGTATAATATATTAATGCCTATGCATTTCATTGATTAATCCAATATTTAAAGAGTTACTTGCCAAAAATGATTAACCGGCTCATTAAATAGGTCACAAATCGTAAACGGAAAGTTTTACAAAAAGTTTACAAGGTATAAAAGATGTAAAATTTTACTATCTACCAAAAATTCCTAATATTTTTTGCCTTAAAATGGATAGTTTCCGAGATAGGTATCGGCCAAAAACTTTTATGTAAGATTGCGAGCGTAGCTCCACCTGGATCTGTCAGCATTTTGTGCTTTTATGGTCAGTAACTTATCCTAAAACAAAAGTGAAATTGAATGGGAAATTTAGTGCAATTTTGGCTAAATAAAAACAGATTTGAATGGGGTAACAGTACTACACTACTTTTTCTGGCACCAAAAGTGGTTTAAATCATGTAACATAGAAGCGCAAGCTTTTTGTTTAGATCGTATTTTTTGTGTCGCCTGACAACTTTCGAGTGAGAATTTTTTAAAGGATATTAAGTTTTGTAGTCAGTACCTAGATAATTACGTTTTTTAGATTTGGTTAGGAACCTTCCAGGTCAGAGCCAGGGTGGGGCAAGTGCCCCACCCTGCCCCACCGTGGCTACGCCCATGTTTACAGTACCTAGCTTGCGAGTTAGTCCGCTTCGCAACGGGATTATAATAGTATCTATCTATTTGTATTAATTCTGCATTTTAATAACAATAAAAAATAAAATTAATGATAACCAATATAATAAATGTAGGTAGAGGTACATATTACACGAATAAGTACATTACAACTAAAAGGTTGGATGAGATCTGTAATGAATTTAAATTTATTCATAATTAATGAATCAATTAATGTTAATTAAAATCAACTTAATATTTTGCACCTCGGTAGAGTTAACTTTACTTAAAAAGGTATTTTTTATGAGGTTATTGAAAAAGTGGACCTTACAAGTAAGAACGTGTACCTACTTAATTATTAATTTTCAGCAGCAAGTGATGAAGCAACCTAAACGGTTTTGTGAAGAAAAAAAACTAAATTCATATTGTGATTCTTCGTTTTATTTATAACTAGCGGCTTCGCCCGTGGTACATATTTCCCAATAAAAGGTAGCCTATGTTCTTTCTCAGGGTCTAAAGATTGTCTGTGCCAAATTTCATCTAAATCGGCGGGAAAGCGTAACAGACAGACAGAAAGATAGACAGAGTTACTTATGCATTTATTAAAT
This sequence comes from Colias eurytheme, assembly GCA_907164685.1. Lineage (NCBI taxonomy): Eukaryota > Metazoa > Arthropoda > Insecta > Lepidoptera > Pieridae > Colias > Colias eurytheme. The sequence continues at coordinate 38,618 of CAJQZN010044067.1, read as the reverse complement.
TATAGTAGGGATGTCATGTATAGAAATTTTCAGTTCGTTTAACTTACCATTTTCTTCAGATTTATCAGTAGGTACCTACACATAATTTCACTATATTTATATCATAAGATTTAAATTTAATGTAAATACCCCGAAAACAACAATCATAAATAAAAGCTAATGTTGATATATTTTTGAAATAATTCGTTTACCATCAATCTTATTTACTGTTATCTACGTCCAAACTAGACGAAAAACACAACAATAGCCATTTTTCACAAAACTTGTAGAAACCAGTTCGTCTTATACAATAAAATATATATACAAAAACGTCAGTCATCTCTCCTAGGACTATATTTCGTGTGGGAGTATATCCCTACCACTTTCGTTTAGTAAATAATCCAGGCAATACCTATGTATAAACAATGCTGCGTCAGCCAAAACTGTCAGACATAGTGAAGAGTGATAAACCGTTGTTTAATTATATTATAATTTTCTCTATAATAATAACTAGCACATGTAGCTCAATAGTTGTACATGAAGAATTATAGAAAGAATAACAGACTTGTAGAGATACTAAATATTCATAGATGTTTTTATTCATGTCAAAATTTTATTAACCTCTTATGGTTGTACTTTTTTAAGACCATAAGAAAGCACAGACTCTAAGCGAGCAGTTAAATCGAGGCCTCTTTATTGGTTACAGCACATAGCTGAAGTCAAGATGTCTCGGTTGTACATTTTTGAAGGAGACGACTGAATGCAAACAATAGAGCCCTTCAATAAAGTGACTAAATGCCTTGTAATCGGTGCTTGTAATAGATGAAACTGTAGCCATAATCTGGCCACAACTTCCAATGCAAGTTGCAACTGGTTACATACATCAATTTACTACACATTCAAGCTACAAAATAGTATATTTACATGATTACTTACAACAGCTTCGCAGTTTCTTTGATCAGTAGCCCGTGATACTCATCGATCAGATAAAAATAATTTAAGCTCCGTGACCGAATTACATGGACCACGGTTGGGTTTGAAATTTAATTCCGGTTTGGTGCCGCCAACAATGACTATTTTTTGCGATTAAATCAACTTCTGATTGAATTTGCTAATTGAATTGAGCCGTGTGTATGACAATGATTCGTTTTTATTATGATATGCATAAAGATAGGATTCTCGGAGGCTACGTGACTGAACTTCCAAAATATTAATTGCATTACGTTTTTTTTCATCTCTACTCAGAATACACTACTCTCTATAACGAATACTTTTTTTATTTTTTATTGTTGCGTTTCTATCAGTATGTTCATTTAGATATTAAAAACTTAATAGGGTAGATAGTTAGTGTGTGAAAAATACATTGTAAAATAATAATAATTAATCTTAATGTACTGTATAACATAGTATGTAATAAGAAATTACTAACAAGTGGACCTATTTTGTTCTGTTAATAAATGAATTGGAATTTGAAACAAAATATCCTAATTTGCCCTTTCTCCATCTCCCTGAAAATCTACATATTTTTTCAAGTGGAAACTTATTTGATTTAGAAAAGAAGTTCTCAAATACATTCCATACGTTATAAAAAGGTCAATAACTACCTATATTAGAGATATTATTTTATAGCAAATTTATTGCTCAATAAAGATTTTTCAATTTAATAACCATTGATCAGATGAAATCTTCAGATCAGTATTTAAAGCCAAGGCAACACGGAACACGTTGCCCCTAGCGCTTAACTAGAGCGGTGATAAAATTTTATTGGCTTATGATAGATGTATTTCTATTTTCTTGTGTTTGATTTTACGCGAATATTATAGAGTCTATAATATAGACTAACTGCTTCCACGTTCATGAGTTTTTCTTTTTAATCCTAATGTTCGTAATCCTTATGATTAATATAATAAAAAGAAGCCTAAGGAATAAACTTATTACATCGGCTATCTGTCAGTGCACGTCCTATCAAAATCGGTCCAGCCATTCCGTGTATATACACCGTGTATATATCTGGTTATTTTGATATAACAGACACTCCAATTGTTTTATTGGTATCGATTTATAAATTTAAAGATTTTTGACGGATAGTGAAGGACTTTTTATTTCTATTTGTTGCAGGGATGTGTCACACAACAACATCAGCTCGCTGCCGCCAGACGCGCTGCTCCTTGCCACCGGGCTTCGTGACTTGTGAGTTATTTTGATCGCATGATTTTCTAGAAACGTAATTGAGAAAAGATAAAGGTGCAATCGCACTGAAGAATATGTATTTGATAATAATTATAGGTCATAATTTAGTTGCCGGCGAAACTACAACCAAATCGGCTTTGTTCTGTTGAACCACATAAAACAATTTGTTTCTTTTAACATTAGTTTGGCATTACTGTAACACTACTACAAGTCTATTTCTCTATACGTAAAAAATAGAGAAAAAAACATAGCTGTCTAAGAAAAATATATGATAGCTTTATCTAGATTCTAGCCTTTCCCATTTTTCCACAATAAAAATGTCCATATCTTTAGGACATCGCAAAGACGTATAATACAAATCTTACACAGCTCATAGCAATTCAAACTTATGTCCCTTGTTTCAACACCTTTAAGTGGAAAGGTAATAATTTTGATGCAGAACTGCGATGGCCCAGTGCAGGTTTGGCGACACATTGCCTTATTTAAAACTGGTTCGATGCATTCAAGCACACATAATATAATACTATAGATTCAGATATTGCACTGACGACTTTATACGTCTTTACAAGTCACAAATATTTGCTTTAAAATGCGCAAAATGACAATGAGACATTGAGTTTGTTGCGTAAGAGACGCATTATGAAATTCCGTATTTAATTCTAGGTGTTAAGTGATCCTTGTAATATTACGAGTAGTATTGCATTTTTAATTGTCTTCGTCTTGAATTTAAATGGATTGTACAATATTTCATTGGTATTATTGTCGTGTAATATTACTTATTACATATTTAGCTGGTACATAGCAGCGTAGAATTGGGGGATCTGGGTCTGGAGTCTGGACACTGGGTCGATTCCTGAAGAAATAAAATAAATAAATCACATCATAAATCCAAATTAAATAATTACTTATAAGTGCTTAATGCTTGCATTTATTAGCTGTAATTGACTTAAAATTAATTGAGATTATCGGGTCACCACATGAAGAACTTGCTTGCTGAGGTGCACCTGTTTGTGAAAGAAAATGTTCATATTCTTTCATTTTATTTACTATTATCATAAATTATCAATTTTGCGATGTTTAAAAATCAAACGTGTAAGTTTTAATTTATTATACGCATTGCGATCGTTTTAAGAACTCGAAGTAATTATAATTTATATTTACACCTACATTCAGGCACAAAGTTATATAAAATTAATATCCATGTTTACAAACGCCGTAATTAAAACCCTGTACCTATACATATAAAGTATCGCTAGTGGTTTGGATTTTGGAAGTAAACTACAAAATTCGCGGTAATTTATTTGCAATGTTTATTATTATTATGCCAAGTCGTGTCCTGAATACCGTTACTAATCCTGTGACGTCATTCGCAACGCAACGCTAGGGAGTTGGTCTGAAAATGTATTCTAGACTTTTCTGTGATAAATTGTTGTTTTTATAGGTAGAGAGAGTGATTTTATGAAAAAAAACAAGGTTTGAAACTACAGACAGAAAGTCGAGAACTTATTACATATCCTTACCGAATAAAGACAGATAATATGCTAGTTAACAAATTAACATTCTTCTTGAAAATTATATAATTGGAAGCACATAAGAATTAGAATAAAACAAACAGGTCACTGATAAGGCCGCCTAATATGTATCTATAAGCGGTTTTTTTTTTGTAAAATTGTAACAAAATTTCATTTTTTGTATCAATTTTATAAATTAAATCAATTACAAAACTAAATTACTTTTTGATTACCATTACCTACAATGACAATACAATCTGTACAATTGTACATACTTTTGATATGCTAAAACATATTTTCATGTACCGATACCTTTGTTTGTCCAAGATAAACGACCCTTCAGATTTATCGTTATTAAGAGAGAACCATAAAAATAGGCTGTAAAAGCAGTTTGCTATTGAAAGCATCTCAGCAGGTTTTGTAGATTAGTGTACTTAGGCATTATATAAGAGCATAAATCTTTTATATAACTAAGCAATCGTAAATAATTGTATGGAATGTCGCATTTAAAGGAGAGATATAACTTGGTTATATATCTATTATAAATTAAAGATGTAGAGATGATTTAAACTAAATTATTTGGTATGTATGTTTATTACCCATACTTGCTTTTATATATTTTCAAGTGATTCAACAATATTTAGAGCTAGTCCTGTAACTGCAGCACGTATTATTGTGATTATTGAAATATTATGAGTAATTTGTAAAATGTGAGTTGATTTATTTTAGATCTTTTCTATTCTTTCTTTTTTCTAATCTTTTCTATCTAAAATAAATCGTGTAGATTAACTATTATTTCTCTTTTCTCTACATTAGGTAAGTGCTGGATACCTGTAAACTGACAGTTAAAATATTTATTAACAGTTCAACACAAAACACCTTTTTCAACAACAATTATGTAACAGGAACTTATCAGCCAACCGTTTGGAGCGCGTAGCTGCGGGCGCACTAGACGGCGCGGCGTTGGCCAGGCTGTGGCTCGACCGCTGCATGCTGGCCCAGCTTCCCGCCGCGCATCTACCACGGCTGCATTATTTGTGAGTTCATTTAGTAGTAGCTGAGCTATGCATACTTCGGTCATTTAATTTAGTACTTGTAGTTTTACATCTTTCGTTCAAAGTATACCTTAGTTACTTATAAGGAATTTACAAAAATAATTTCATAGTCCTTACAGAATGTTATAAATGTTAAAAATTATAATGAAGCATGGCGCAAAATTTCTAATGCGAAGTTATAAAATCTTTTCATTACAACACTTTTATAAAACAGAAGACCTATTCTTAACAGGAAGATAAGAATTCTTTAGATAAACAAAATAGAACGCGTAAAACATCTAAAGGATATATGAAATTCGACATGTAATAACATACACTAGGGAAGGCCTATAATAAAGACGTTTCTTTGATCCTCAACACTACCCAATATCATTGAAATTAGGTTCAGTGAATGTTTTGTCGGAATCATGCTAAGGGATTTCAGCTACCTTTTTTATTAGATACCTATATCTTGTAAGTTTTATTATACAGAGTAACCCGCGATTTCATGTACTACTATAAACTTGAAAGTAAATCGTTTTTTTTATTAAGTGCAAGTAAGTATCTGTCTAAAATCAAGCTATCAAATCCTGCAAACATGAAAATTCAGAACTTTTTCAGTTTTCTGTAGACTGTATGAAATATGAATTACTCTGCGTAGGTACCGTGTTAATTTTATTATTTAATCAAGTTGTCACAGTTTTATATTCAAGAAAAAATTATCTCTTTGTGTCTCAGTTCATAAACAACACATTAGTTAGGAAATCATTCACACACAGTTTTTTACATCCTTGAGAATTGAGATACTTAAAACTAATAAACCGAATATCGATAGCGTTCAAATGACACACATAAAATATATTTCAAAGGTGAATGAACCAAAATAAAATTAGAATCGAACAGTTTCAGTCCGTAATAAAATAAACAAAAAAATGATATGAACCACGTGTGGCGCCGGCTATTTCCAAGCGTTTATTATTAACAACCGCATAAATTACTCTTTCGAAACTTATGAGCCGCATATTTCAAAGTTGTATAAAAATAAACATTTGGAAAATAAATATCATTCTTTCTAATAAATGTTTTTATCTCGTTGTGTGATAATATGAGGTGAGAAGCTTGTGATAAAAAAAAAAATGATGGTTTTCAGAAATTTTAGTAAACAATACGCTACCGAATTCTGCGTGTTCATTTAAAAAATGCTCTTATCTCTATTTCGAAACATTATGCTTTAAAATGCTACCAATATAAAACTTTTTACTTCAAATAAATTAATTGAACAAATCGATCTTCTTATTAATTTTGTTAACAAAACATAAATAAGTAGACAAAGTTTCGCTAAAACTCATGTAATAAGAAAATGCAGCGTTTCGTAAACAAATCAATCTTATATCTTAGAAACAAAGGCTGAATGGATCTGGCAATAAATAAAAATCTATTTAGTCTGTGCAACCGATACTGAATCTGTATTCTGGATAATCTGTGGATCGTCGAGACGTCGGGTCGTGTAAAAAATCCCAATCCCGGGGGTCGTTAACATTACCTATACGATAACACACGGCACCATATTGGATGGACGATAGTTTAATGAAATATCTTCTTTCGCTGCTAGTTTTTCAAATCTCTTTATAAAAGAGCCTTTAACCCTCAACTACCTGACCGGAGTCTCTCAGACTCCAGCAGTCTTATTTTTGTCTATATCTTTACAAGCAAATGTATTTGAACGGTGTGCGTCCGTGTACCTTCGCCCCTCTGCCTGCAGTACCGCGCCTGAACTCGTAGACATCATACGAGCGCGCGCTGTGTTTTGGTGAGTAAAAAACTATGTCGTGGAGTCTGAGAGACTCCAGGTAGGTAGTTACGTGACTTTTTCATGAAACTTTTTTTTTCTGTTTTAGTTCAAAATGACCTCGAATGATAAAAATATTGATCGTTGGTTCGAGGAGGACCTTTCCTTGAACGAAGAAGAATGTTTTGATGAACTGTGCAGTGAACACGAGGAAGATATTGAAGAAAATTGTGTTTTTCCCTGTGATTCTGCATCGAATACAGAGATGCAGATGCAGGATGTAGTTATGAAGCACCTGAAAAGTTGGCAATACGCAAGTACTGCTTTACATGTGACCCGAAAAAAAAACTTAAGACGCAGTACTTGTGTTTCATATATAAGAAGCCTACATGCCTGCAGTGCTCCTACACGGCGTGCTCAATATGCCGGGAAAAATTGTAAAGTTTGAGCCTTGCAATTTTATAAAAAAAAATCTTTTTTGCCAAAAATTTGTGTCACATTATGTTGATTAGTTACTAAACTTTAAACAATTTATGAAGAGAGTTCCTAATTTTTGTTAGTTTTTTTAAAGATCTCATTTAATAAAAGTGTAAAACTTTTGAAAAAATTTTGCTTACTTTAAAAAAAAGTGTAGTTTTTAAGTATAAGCCATAAGGTTATATGTATTTTTTTTACTTTTAAGAAATAAAGAAGTGTTCAAGCTATAACATGTTTCTTTTAATTTATTTTCATTTATAATAGTTTTTGTTTATTCAGAGTTCAAAGTATGGGAGTCTGAGAGACTCCAAGTAGGTAGTTACGTATAAGAAATTAGGGTCAGGTAGTAGAGGGTTAATATTGATTTTTTCTTACCTTTTCGGGTAAATAAGCTATCGATATTTGTTCCATCTCTATTCAAGTGAAAACATTTTTCTATTTTTCTTTGTTATCCATAGTTTTATGACAATTGAAAGGTTTCTTTAAAAGTGCTAAAAGCTCTTTAAATTTCAGTTATTACTTACAATAGATCCTACTTTCATTTGTGTAATACGTTTGTAAAAATCATATAATTTATAATATAGATATAATATAGGCTATTTTTATTTAAGGGCTTGGTCTAGTAGTGCAAACAAATGCATCCTGTCATCCTATATGTAAATAATACAAATGTACTAAGGGAAAGTTGCTCCACTTAATTTTTAAAAATTAAATCATTCGTATAATTTAATATTCGTAATAAGTACCAAAAATGACAATTTGAAACAATTTTCGTGAAAATTACACCGGGTGATTTTTTTTTATCAGTACAGAAAATTTGCGAATACTTTCTATTGATATCTTCAACTTCATGTTTATATAACTGATCAACTTTTACAAAGAAATTTGGACGAAATATAAAAAAAATAAGCTTTCCATACAAAATGCATCTCTATACATTTTTTTCGACCTAAGTTTCTTAGTGAAAGTTGTTCAGTTTAACTAGGTAATAAAACGGATAAACAAATTTCGTATATAATAAAAAAATGTAATGTTTGTGTTAAAAAATTATAAAATAGAAAAATACGCAAATGAAAACAAAAGATATTTATTTCTGACTAGCTTCCGCCCGCGACTCCGTCCGCGCGGATGTCAGTCTTCGCGTCTTCTACAGATTTATTATATTATGTATAATATATAGATTTATATTGATAAACCTAATAAATCTTTTGCTAGCATTCTGATGCTTTATCGGTTGCACTGGATTTATCTCTTTTTTTTCAATCGCTTGAATGATATAGGATGGGTCCTTGATGGGCATCCAATGCTGAAGTCTCTAATCAATCAATTCTGACAGTAGGCAATTTATGTAAAATCTTGATAATGGTCCATCATTTTATTTTGCCTAAACGTTACATACTTTTTTATATATTCTATTTTTAACGAATGATTCACTCCAGTCCAAACAGCAAATAAGCAGACTTCTGCTTCTGCAACGTTTAGTTGTCCCTGAATTTGGAAAAAATAGTCATGATTCTTATCTATGACAAAAGTGTTATTTTTTGCATGGTATTTCAAATATTAATTTTTTTTAACCGCATCTTCCGCATTCATGTCTCTTGCCGGAATTAGACATTTAACTTCTACTAGTCCCATTTTCCCTTTTTGATATGGGAGTGTATAAAGTAAATTTGTTAAATATTTCTCGTAATACTTTTAAAAAGTTATTATTGTCATTTTGCTCATTAGGTAAAGTAATTTCGATATCAGTTTTAAGTTTTTTGATACCTCCAATAATAACGTCATAATCGCCTGCACATACTTATCGATTACACCCTGTATACAATCCACCATCCACATTCATAATGTTTTCCTGTCCTCCTCTCCTTAACGCTGTTCACCGATACATTTGAAATGAGTAAATCTGCTACCACTGAAGGATGTTTCATTGTGATCAGCAAATTTTCACCACTGTTGTCGATTATTTGTTTTTCATTTTTAATCAGCAATTGGGAATCATCAGTTTTGTTTTTTGCAGATTGGTGATGTACCCTAACAATACGTCGAAAAGGGAAAGCATCAACGAATTATCGTTTTCGTCCTCTTTTTTTATTCTTCGCGTCTCTGTTACTTCTGTTTGTTTAGTTCTCAACACCCACTGAATTTTCTATGTTATTGTGATCTTCCATTACATCTGAGTTTTGATGATGTGATGATAATCCATTCGTTTTAATATTGGTAAATGGAAATGGCGGACTAAATTTGTCAGCGCGTCTGTAAGATTCAGAATATAAAACCAACATCCTGTATTTAAGTTACAAAATTAATAATCAAACAACATGCCGCTACGTTGAAAATAAATAAATATTATAGGACATTATTACACAAATCGACCTAGTCCCACAGTAAGCTCAATTAAGGCTTGTGTTGTGGGTACTAGGCGACGATAAATATAATATTTAATAAATACATATATAGATAATAACACCCAGACCCAAGAACAAAATATAATTGAGTTCATCAAATGACTAGAAGAAAAAATTAAAACACCTCGGATCAATTTTGGAGTAAACAAATCATTTTCCCCGTATGGGGATTTCCCCGGATGAACTTGGGAAGTTCAAGTTCTCAATACAAGTTTATATTATATTTCGTATTTCTCAAACGAAAAATAAACATTTTTGGAACTTCAAAAAAATTATATTATAAGAAAATTTATGAGCTTACTTTAGTTTTAAAGAAATATACATCCCTTTACTGACACCCCGTAAAATAAAGGAATTGTTGCCAATCACCTTTGCAATCTATTTGGTTTCATTAACTTTATGTTCGAAGATAATTTTTTTTCTAGTAGTTACACGCGTATATTTTTCGTTTATTTTCCATATCGAAATCAAATGTTTAAAAATACGAATATTTGCACAAAACTAAGATAAAAATAATCAATTAACAAAAATATTAAATTTAATGAAGTAGAGCAACTTTCACTTCGGTATGAAGGAAAATCGAGCGTAGAGCACACGTCAGAACGCTCCGGCCCAAGGAGCGCGACTAAAGAAATTCGCTAGGATTTTTCCTAATTATTTTAAATATTTTTTTAATATTTAAAGAATTATCAAAATTCAAAAAAATTTTTTTTTAAAGGATTAATACTCATTGGTCTTCAACCAACTCGAATAAATTAATGGAAAAAATTACTTTTAGCAGTATTTATCAATAGATTTTGTAAGGCAAAAAATGGGAAATTTAATGAATTTATAACGTTCTAATTAAGAAAATCATAAGTTTTTCGGCAATTGTACTCAGCAGTTTTTAATAACGACTATATAAGGATAATAATGCGCTGATCAGATTGTGTAAATTGTAATCGGTTGCAACGTAGTGAGTGCACAAACTTAGCTCGAAATGTCTTTGGGGGAAAGAGACTTATCTTGAGGCCTGATTAAGGTAACATAAAGTAACTTTACAAATGTGAAAAAATTCACGCGCATTGCGTATATAACACTAATTGATAAACAAGAAAAAAAAAATTCAGTTTATCATTTCATTAGCCGGGAAAAAATTGTCAAATAACTTGTTGAAAACGCAATTTTGCTAGACTGCAGCCTTAATAAAACGTTTCAACCAGATAATTTCTACTTTGTTTATTTTTTATGATAGCGCGAAAATTTTAAATTGTTTACAAAAATAATGACATAAATACGTCACGTCACGATTATAACAAGTCAAAAGTATCTAGAAATATCGATAAATCAACGGTCCAATTAATTATATAGACGTACGAAAACCAATAAATAGGAAAGTAAGTAAACAAAGTATTAAATCTCCGAAACCGAAGTGATTGCAAATATTTGATTTGTTCCTCGCAAATTCAATATAATATAATAACAACTTCGTAACTTTTTGTTTCTTTGTTAATATAATCAAGGTTGATGTTTAATATTAGATGTAGGTACTTAAATAGATCTTTTGGATGTATGGATGGTGTATAGTATGGATGGAGATTTACGACAATCATACTGTAAAGGAAAACCCCTATTCCAATAAGCATGAAACTTAGCACGGACCCAGGTATACTATTATGTGGATAAAATAGGGAAAACATATGATTATAAACTATATTTTATGTCTTGGTATCACGACACGGGCTGCACTACAAAATGTTACATCATCTTCATCAATTTTTATAGGACCTCAAGTTTCCTTTTGCGATTTTTTGCACGCTACAAACTGTAATAATGTCAAGAAATAGCTGGTAGATGCAGGATGCTACATCCCACATACAACTAGGTTCTATGACTTAACATATTTTTGTCCATACGCCCCTTTTTCGTGTAAGTTATAAGGTAAAGGTAAGAGAACAATATATATTTTTTTATTTCCAAGTTATACATTATATAAATGTACAAACATAACCAAATCTATTTACACGACACATATATTAACTAGGGGTAAGTGATAACGCTACTTACTAACATTCTTGATCAATTACGCATTGACTAGAAGACGTCGATAAATGGGATAATCCCATATAATGCCACAATTAATTCAGAGCCTGCTCCGATAGATTAGGACTCTGATTTCCGTGACAAGGGTAGCGGTCACAAGGCAGCTGGAGGCGAATCTTATCTCATGAAAAGACGGCAGCCATCTTGAAAATGTTTTATTACGTGTCAATTATATCACACATGCACCACACCGCACACGTATGATATTGAAGCTAGAATTTTAAAACATATTGACTATGTATCAGTAAAGAAAAATAAAGAAATATATTTTATTTATAGTATATTTTTTCTGATGACTCTAGTTTTTGTAGATTGAATTTGCTTGTTTATTTTTATTTATAAGCCAAATTAAATCACAAGTACCTCCATACACACTCCGACTGAAAATTTCATTAGGTAAATCTTACATCTTTTTCTATTTGAAATGTACTTTCGGGATAGTACCTACTATTAAAACTAAATAATTATTGGACCCTTACCTTTGGCTTCGGAGAATTTAACTCTACGATTGACCTCCTCATAAGGATGTGATTAAATATCGCAAAATATATACCAATATCGAATCGAAAATTGCGTTTCTTAAGTCGCTTGAAAATTGAAATATATACCTAGAAGCAATAACCAATATCTATTGATGTATTTAAATATGAAGAGATAATTTTTCGTGTTAAATAAACGTAAATGTAAACGGATACATTACTTATCAAATAGATTCGTCATTATTTAGTAATCAAGGTGAATTGTGCGAAATGTGTAAGGTCATGAGGAAAGAGGTTTCGAAGGCTGCATTTTTATTAGTGGGAAAAACATTAAATACCCAAAACGTACACAAGTGATGTATTCAAGAAGAATTTTGGTTAGTACGATGATAATATAGGAAATAAGTAAAATATTTTAATCTATACTAATACAAATACTAATATATTATAAAGCTGAAGAGTTTGTTTGTTTGAACGCGCTAATAACAGGAACTACTGGTCCGATTTGAAAAATTATTTCGGTGTTAGATAGAGCCCATTTATCGAGGAAAGCTATAGGCTATAATCATTACGCTAAGACCAACAGGAGCAGAACACTGCGGGTGAAACCGCGGGGCACAGCTAGTATTTAATATACATTGTTCATTCAATGTACAACTATTATACTTGTATAAATAAATATTATGGAATTTAATATTAACATGTACAGTTACAGTTTGTGATCAAATATCACACATTATCATTTAAGCACGATGTTGAGAATGGTTATTGTTTTCCGATACAAAGTCATATAACATCATATAAATAGTAACAATACTTAAATGTATGTGTGTGGAAATAATTATACATATTATAGAATAATTATTAATGTCTAAAGTTAGAACAATAATATTTTCTCCCCTTATTTAAAAATTAATAAATGTTATAAACATATACAACTAAATACATGATTAGATATACCTAATCAATTCGTTAATCACGATTATTATATAATCTATGATATTTCTGTATTTTAAAGAAAATTAAAAAAGTTGTTTTATGAACAACAAAAAAATGTAATAGCAAAGAAAAAATCGTGTAAAATGGCGGTTCTTGTGTTTTAAAAATAGAACGTCGTCGGATCTTCCATCCATAGATAAAAGAACATCGTTACACTCGAAACAAAAGAGGTTACAGTCTGCTAGTGGTCTGAGAGCCAAAGATCAAGCAGTGTCAGAGCCTGCAGCCTTGACACCCCGCTGTCCCGTCATCTCGCACGAAGGTCGACCACTATGATTGATTAATGATTCGATATTTTGTTATAGGAGCGATGTACTTATGTGTTAAAGAGAGAATATAAAAAGGGAAAGTATATTTGCTATGTTTTTACACTCTATGCGCAGTCATTTTTACACTGTAAGCGCAAAAGAAATTCTTAAAACTCGGTATACAAATCGATTTATTCTGGGATAAAGACCACATGTGCTATAAATCACGGATCTTTTTAAAAGGTTCGAGTTGCGAAATGTCATGAAGTATCTGCGGTTTGATGGCTAACGATGATATTGTACCTTGAAACACTTCAATTATATCATGAAATAAATCATAAAGAAATGTCGAATTTCTGCGATTAATTCTGTAGAATCTGTAATCTATAATATAAAATTAATCGATTTCGTTAATTATTTTTTTTATAATATTCCTGGAAGTACGGAGATGGTTCATATGGAGGGAAAACGTTAACATGTACAACGGGCGAAGCCGGAACGGACCGCTAGTGTACTAGTAATAGTTAATAATGATAGGTACTGTAAAATTAAATGGGTAGAGTTAGGGACGTTTTGTAAACTTTTTCTATTTTATACTTGTGTTTGTTGGTTGAGAATAAATGTTGTATGATGATTCTGCCGTGCTATGTTGCCTTGTAACAAAGGAACTTTGAAAATACGTCCCCACTGCAATAATGAGTGGGGGTCAAATTACGTTGCAATAAAGTTTATTATAAACTAGCGGTCCGCCCCGGCTTCGCCCGTGGTTACACATTTACGTTTTCTCTACATAAAAACCATCCTCGTACTTCAAGGAATAGATATAATAAAAAAAGAATTATCGAAATCGGTTCAGCCGTTCTCAAGTTATGCGCTTACCAACACATTTTGGGATTCATTTTTATATTATAGATTATGATCCAAATGTCATCGTGCGAATGTATTGCTCTCGGCTTTCGCACGGTTTCGCAAACCGATAGATAATTGAGGGCAGATTGTATGTACTCATACGAGTTTTGAACAGGTATTTATGATCTAGTTTTTATAATTTAAAACATGTGTAGTATGAGACTGGAGCGACTTTTGAAAAATTGTTTTAATTGAAGCCTGCGAATTTGCTCTTAACGATACGATAAACAACTTTATTACGGATGTTAAAAGTGATTTATTTATTGGTAATCGCGTAAAATTTTAGACGTAAAAGTGTTATAGTAGGTAATGATAAACAATATATTTTATTTGCTCATGGCCTGGCTTAGACTTCCATTCGCAAATTCCAATAAATAACGTTTTCTTACGTCACCTAAAAGAAATTGTAAACGAATTGATTAAAAATAAGTTTAGTGCCTAGTTAGAAAATAATTCGAATATTAACAAATTACAGGGCGCAATGGCCTTTAAAAATTCATATGAATTTAATACCTACTAAGACAACAAGTGTTTATTAGAATTCGATAGAAATAAATACAATAACAAGATGATATCATTTCGGGACCTATATTGGACCTACCTAATATGTGACGTCATCAAAGTATATTCATTTTTTTGTTCACAGGTCCGCAGAAGAAAACTTAATAACAGACATAGAAGCAAACGTGTTGTCAGACATAAAAAGCTTGCGCGTGCTTCGTCTGGCTCGCAACCGACTCACTGCCATTCCACCCGCCCTGGCTCATACTAATAGACTACAGGCGCTGTAAGTAATCAATGAAAGAGAATTAACTATAAGATAATATTTAAATAAAAAAAAATATTATTACAATGACTTAAAAAAACATTAAATGCACCGAACAATTGAGCAGAATCTGTTTTATATGACTTCTAAAATCAAGTTAAAAATAACAGACCATATCCGTTTAACTACATAGTAATATCACAGTGTAATATTATAGCATTTTTTTTTAATTAATTTGAATCCAATTTATATGTACCTACGTCAAAAAGCTTTAATCGATAAAATAAATTACGTTCCATATTTTAAAGTTAAAAAATTATATTAATTAGAAATCTTCTAGTATAACTTGTATAATTACTTTTATGACATGAAAATTATTATTAAATCCAACAAACTTTATCTCAAAGTTATAAGTAATTTGCGAGCGCAAATAAATTTCGTAATTTCGTGAAATGTGGTCAATTAAAAATTGCGTAAATTAGATTTGTAACCTATAAAAAGTTTCTAGTTATGATTTTGCAAATTGCTATGATTTATATAACTGATAAGCCTCTGAATTATTTTTAGAATGAAAAGTTAAGAAGTTTTTATACTGATGCTAAAGATAATCAATTTAGATATTGAACCAATAAAATCGACATAAAAGTTACCTTCACTAACTGCACTAAACATTTGATTCCACCTTTTCAAGTTTTAGTTAATTTTCATTACGAAGACCTTTTCAAAGGCTCGGTCGTTAACCCCTTTGATGAAAAATCGCCCATTCACGCCCATCCAGTGTCAATGGAGTACGAGATAAGGGGTTCACCAGCATAAAGTACAGGACTGGATGTAATCTTTTTTCTAATATAAAAAGAAAATATATTAACATAGAACATATTACAATGGTACAGTTTATTTTTACTGGTAACAAATGACTTGGTAGGGCCGGTCGTTATAACTTATAAGCTACACGTGATTTTTGTACTGTTTCGCTTAGAAGAAATTTGTTTTATTTAATTACTAACAGTCCGCCCCGGCTTCGCCCGTGGTACATATTTACGTTTTCTCTACATAAGAACCATCCTCGTACTTCAAGGAATATAATAAAAAAAGAATTATCGAAATCGGTTCAGCCGTTCTCGAGTGATGCGCTTACCAACACATTTTGCGATTCATTTTTATATATAAGAAGATAATCTTTATTGCATACAAAACAAGATTTGTTTTTCTTTTTATACGGCAACCAGCAAAGCACTTGATGTGATCACCGCCGCCCATAAGCATTTGCAACGTTGGGAACATTACGATTGTTTTACCGGCCTTTGAAAGATGTCGCAGTTTAATGTTGCTTGTAATAATAAATGTGTTTAAATATACATAATATTATGTAAATGGTATTTAAATTTTCCCACAAAGTAAGTATTTGTTGATGAACATAATATTATTATTTACAAAAAAGGACAAATTATAGCATAGTGAAGAGCCTTCTCTGGTTTTTTTGCAGATTTCGTTTCAGAATTCTATCATTATGGTAATGAAAATACTGTCCCAAATGTTTCCTAAATCATAAAATTAACTAAATACTAATTGGAATAAACAGTAATACTTTGAAACAAGGTAATTTCCTACAAGAACCTAGGTACATCTAGCATCGAGCTAGGTCTACGTCCCGTCGCGCCGCCCACGCTGGCGTCCACGTCACACTGTCACATAAAACCGCTGAAAGAAAAACGATGCACATACACTTTTCACCGACCCATAAAATCGTTTAAATTCTGCTTCTAACAGCCATTCGAAACATGCTATCTATTGAAAATGTTGGTGCAAATTGCCTTGGTTTGGTGTAAAATATTTTGATATATTTTCCTAAATTACTTTTTACTACTTACACCTACTTAATGAAATATTTCAGTCGTGCTATTTAGAATGAAATATGAAAGATTTAAATATTGAAATTTTTATGTTTGTCGCTTACCTATCGATAGTCCCGTCAAGCACTTTTCTAGGTCATTCTTTAAGTACCTTATAACGAAATTATATAGGTAAATAGTGTTTTTTACAATAAATGTTCCAAAGTTTGACATCCCTTCTTATCCTTCTCCTCTCCAGTCTCATCATTATTTTCTTGTTTATTTGTTTTTTTTTCTTCATACGAATATATAATTCATCCGCCATCATACATTTTAAAAGGAAGTTGCAAGGACGTAGTTGCCATTACAATTAATGTCACGTAAGTGCGAATTGAAACAAACAGCATTAAACTTCCTGTGTAAACATACATTAGTGATTCAAATGCTTCTGAAAGTCGTTAAATATAAAATAAATATTATGAATACGTCAACTTTTTTGTATAAAATACTAGCTGTGCCTCGCGGTTTCACCTGCATGGCTCTACTCCTGTTGGTCTTAGCGTGATGATATAATATAGCCTATAGCCTTCCTCGATAAATGGGCTATCTAACACTGAAAGAATTTTTCAAATCGGACCAGTATTTCCTGAGATTAGCGTGTTCAAACAAACAAACAAACTCTTCAGCCTTATAATATTATTAAGTATAGATGAAAACAACCAGTAAAAAGCGTCCGTACGATTTGAAGAGCTAAATTTGATATTTAAGCGGCAATTTAAATAATAAAACTCACAATTCAATCCAGATCCAGAATAAAAATTAATCTACCTACCTTCTTACTTAATATTCGATAACGTTAAACTATGATTAAAAATAAAAGTTCAAGTGTTAAAAATACTGAAATAAAAAGTATAAACAAAGGAAATAGCAAAAGTTCAAAGTTTCTTACCATAACTGTGAGTGCAGGTTCAATAATCCGTTGAAATGCAATGCGCGTCATAAAGGGTCTTATGACAGCAATATAGGTCACGTTTACACTATAAACGTACTTGTGGCTATTGCAATTAAGGCTATTTTGATCTAACGAAATGTTAATGGACACGAAATTTTTTTACTAGTACGAAATAAATTCTTATAAAGGAAATATTACTTATAAAGAAATTGAGGGTAGTTAAACACATCACACGGACAGCGTGCGAAACATAAGAAAAATAATATGATTTTACTACAAGTAAATAAGTATTCTAAAATAAAGTAATTTAATATAAAAAATGCACATTATAGTAGTCAAATAATAAATAAATATTCCGGGACAATTTTCACACACGATAGGATCTGATCCCATACTAAGCTTTCGGTTCTGTTATGGAAACCAGATGGCTGATAACACAGATCACAGAAACTGCTGATAAACATACATATATACCTAATTTTAAATAAATACTTATATAGATAATTAACACCCATATACAGAGCAAACATCTATGTTCATCACACAAATATTTTCCCCGGATGGGAATCGAACCCACGACCATTGGCTTGGAAGGCAGGGTCACTACAAACCAAAGAATACTTATACTCTAAAAAAGAGCTACAAACCAAGCCAACCGGTCAGTTTGTTATAATATATACTTTTTTCTACTCTCTCTTCTCTACTTCATTAAATACATGTATCAAAAAAACAATTGATCAATAAATAAGATATAACATACATACTTACATAAGAATAGGTACAATAACTGTTGGAAATATATCGATAGATTGTAATTAAACTCTTGTTTCAGGAACCTAGCTAGCAACTTGATAACAGAGTTGACGGACACATCGCTTCCTTCGCTTCCACTATTGCATACTCTGTAAGTAATAATATAAGTTATCATTGTGTATGTTTTTCTTTTAAATATATTATAATTTTGGCCTTTTTCTAATTTACAAGGAAATGTAATAGAAATAGCAGATCTTCACACCTAATATGGTACGAGATAATAAACATATTGATAAACATGGAAGAAAATTCAACGAGCAAACTAACCAATGTCCAAGAAAAGTATTATATTATTAATAAAATGTTTTTGTTTGGCACAGACCAATAAGAAAGTCTATTACAATGTTTGAGTTTGAGTTTTTTATACTTATTAAAAAAATCATATGAAAAGATAATTTTTACTACGTAATAACTAATAGTTTAAATTTCATTATATTGCGGTTGTATATTGATAAAAACAGTATCAATCGAACAGTAATATCTCAATTACCAAAGCGTCTAATGCTGATCGAGTGAGTGCGTGACTGGTTCTCATATGTCATGTTATGTTGAAGGCGAGCGGGTCCGCGGGGCAGTGTAGAGCTTCTCAAACTTTGTCAAGTTATACCCAAATAATCAGTATGGGTAATAATGAAGTTCGAAACCAAATAAATTTACTATCTATAAATGAATTTATGATAGATTAAAATATTTAATAGCTTCCTTATATCACATAATATATTACAAGATATTTGAAATATCATGAAATATGACTATATATTTTATTCATACTGCTCTTTTGTGGCTAAAATATTGCTAAATCCTTACTAATATTATAAATGCGAAAGTAACTCTGTCTGTCTGTCTGTCTGTTACTCAATCACGCCTTAACTACTGAACCAATTTGCATGAAATTTGGTATAGAGATATTTTGATACCCGAGAAAGGACATAGGATAGGTTTTATCCCGGAAATCCTACGGGAACAGGTTTTTCTTTGAAAACGCGGGCGAAGCCGCGGGCGGAAAGCTAGTAATAAAATACAATAAAGATCATATTGTGCCATCACTAATTCGGAAATGCTATAATAATTTTTAAATGTAAACTTACTAATTGATAGTCTCTTGGTTCAATAATCAAGTACAAAACGCAAATAGTAATTTTGTAATGCCAATGGATTCATAATGTTAGCATATGATCTTTTAAACGGGGGTCTTTGCTAAAGTTTAAGAAGCACAGGCCCACAGCATCTCGTGAGCCGTGCATGATCTGACACAAATACCGCATGTCGATGTGCGATGCGTTTCATTCCTTTCATTTACTCATTACTGCTATATGGCTGTGTTTTTGTCCTCGTTATGTGTAAATACATAACTAGTCTCTTGCTATGGGTAATGTGTAACTACTCCATTAGAACTAGGAATTTTTCAAATAATTTTTTAAAGGCTAATAAGTAATCTACGTTCTTATTCGTGCGTTTATTTATTTGTTATTTGTTTCTCACCAAGCTGTTCAAGATTTTGACCTAGTCTAGTCTATACTATACGAGTAGAACAGCCAACAATAAAAAAAATATTTTTTTAACCTAAACCTATTTGTTGAATATACTTAATTGTGGACTTTTGTAAACGTGAGATATATCCCCAGATGAGATGTGCATTTATTTGAATCCTTAGCCGCTTTTATCCAGAGAAATAGCTTTGGCAAGCACATCCATATCTACATAAATCGCTTAATCTCCCGTCCCTGGCTTTGAATTGCCATTAATATCGAAATTAGCAAAACAATAGTACCAGTTAAGCCTCCCATTTGCTGAAATCACAGTCATTAAGATACACAGCTAATATGCACAGCAATTGTTTTTGTTTGTAAGTACCTAATAGCCGATCGTTATAGACGCAATAAAATGTGAATGACCGATAAGCAAGGGGCAAATACATAGAAATGATGGAAATTTTTCTGGGGTCCGTTCGTTGGGGCTTATCGGAATTTGTTTGAGGCGATTAGTCTAGCTGTTGGTTTTTCCGGCTATTGGTACGGTAAATTATATTTAATTGTTTTCTTTCTGGAAGTTCATGTAATGAATACGCTTTTTAGAGAATTAACTGCACGATTTAAAAGTAAATGTATTGGAACAAAATCGTTTTGAGCGCAATACTTTTATTATCTATTTTCAGTAGATAATAATAATTAGGGTCTATAGTCTATACTCACTAAAATTGATTAGTCCCAGACGAAACATATTAACTCATTCGGGGCGTAAAACACAATAAGATCCCAATTCATTTAATTGTTTTATAAATGTATAAATTTAAATGAATTCACGTGTTCAACCCCTGAGTGAATTGATTAAAGCAGACTGCGGTATACTTGGGGGTAATGAGGTGAAACGAAATTTTCTTTACGGGCTTGTAAAATGTTCGATATTCTTCAATTTATCGCCGATATATTTTAGAGTTTAATGTGGAGTCAATGTTTTATAGAACACATTTTATTTTTTATTAAAAATCGTAGCTATTTTGTAGTACATTGATTTGATAAGCGCGAGCCAGACGTGGTTAACCAAAATTCTAAATAAGCAATGATACAGGCTGCACGCAACATTATATTATGTGACGTTTAGGAAAATGTAAAGCTTCAACTAGAGTTTTGATAAATAACTTATTATTTATTATACTAATCCATTTTAATACATAGAAAAACAACCGTTTATATTGATATGTGATACGTGTAACATGTGTTACAAGCAACACAAATAAGTGTTATAATATGTTACCCAATATATCACACATATTGTTACATCTAAATAAATATAGGTAACTATCTACATGTCGAGATTTAGGCCCTTGATTTTTCTCGTGACAAGGTCTCACATAAAATAAGATGTAATACTTCACAAAGCAGTAATAATAATCTAAAGAGTGAATGAATCTAAAGCTAGTCGTAAAAATTTTATGTACTTTTCGCATTACTTTTAGGCTCAGGCTATAAAGTTAAGATCTTGAATAATATGATGAGTGGACTAACCGTCTTAATTTTATTAGTGTAACGCTTTTATTTAACACTAGAGCGCTCGCGCCTAAAATTTACACCACAGAGTGCACTTCGTTGCGCGCGCTGCTATAAAAATGTTCGGTGGTTGGTAGTAGAGGAATACCTGAGACAGCAACACTCAAGCACGATTCTTTAAAAAAAGACGGGTTGCACTCCGGGAGTGCCGGCAGAAGTGAAAACTTGATTATTCGCTTTTTCGATCAGGTCACGTGTCCTGACGCGAGTTTAAGATTTTATACCCAACGCTGCTAAAGAAGTTTTCACTCCAAAAAAACAAAGATGGGTTGCACTCCGGGAGTGCCGGCAGAAGTGAAAACTTGATTATTAACGTTGAGCATGTTTGATATTTTGGAATGGTATCCGTCTTATGGTTTTTTCGATCAGGTCAGGTGTCCTGACGCGAGTTTAAGATTTTATACCCATTACAGAAAAAGTGCTCAACGCCGCTAAAGAAGTTTTCACTTCAATATTTAGCAACATAATACACTGGGTGAACTATGTCAGCGTTCTAGTGTTAAACATTAGATCGTAATATTAATTTATCTAGCAGAATTTTTACTAGAAAAATTATTATTATCAAACTCTATCTAACCGTACACGAACATTATTTCATGATCTTTTAGTGTAAACGAAAACTCGTAATTCAGTGTTGTTTTTATCACCATTGTTGAGCATTTGCACCGTAAGATAAAAACAATGGTCATTATTCATGAATGGTAGATGATTCGCACATCAACAAAAATACAAACAAAGGTACGTACAATCTACATCCATCATGCATTTTTAATTTTAAAAGCTTTACTAAGGCTTTACCTACCTACTATTCAAATATCGATAGTATTTCAGAAAGTAGGTAGTGTTAAACAAAGGATCTACCTATAAACTGAATCACAAACATTTTTAATGAAATTTTGTAGGATCATTTCAATTCGTCCGCATCGCGTCACTTGTAATAAATAGACGTTAGTTTATAGAAAATAAAAACAATATTCATTAAATGTTAAAAAAAGTTTAATTAGATAAATACAAAGAGCAAGTAACAAAGTATTATTTTTATTAATATTAACTGTGCACTTTTATATTCGATCCATGTTGCGACGAAATTAAAAATATTATTGCAAAATAACTGTGATATGTGCTTTATGAAACTTTAGACTGAATTATTTCAGAATTACTACTTACATTGCGCCGAAGAGGGTCACTGACTTGACTTAAAATAATTAATAAAATTAGCGAATTATATTTAACAATTTAGTTTATTACACAAAATTATTTTGGGTGTTTTAAAACGATTACATATTTTCTAAATACTTTTGCGTCATAGGTAATTTAAAAATGGAATAACATTCTTCTTTTTTTATTTGCGGCCAGTATTGCGGTTACTTTTTAATAATCTGTGGTTATCCATTTATCTCAATAAAATTGTTTAAATATAATTTTGTTACAATTAAAACCACAAAATGTAAAAGAATAAATTTGACAAAAAAAGCAGTTTTAAGCCAGAATTATTTAGACGTCGACCAAAATTGTACTATCATTTACAACGACGAATAGTAAATGTCAGCTCGCGACTACAATTTAAATTTAGAAATTTAAGAGAACATTTTATTCTAGTCCCGATATTGCGAGATATAAAGATGTCGTTAATGTGACATAAACCAGATATAACTTCTACACTTATTGCTTCGGGACTTTAAAATTTTATTAATCTTTCATATAATCTCTGGTCAAAGTTGGTGCGGCCGTAAATGTTATGACTGGTTTATGGTTTATGAGCAGTCAATTGGATTTGTAGTTAATAAAATAGTTCATGAAGTTTTTCAATTGTTTTTAGTGCATTATATTAAATTCTAGTTCGGAAGAGTTTTAAGGTAATATTTTTGATAATAGTTTTTCTTATTGTATTTTGTACATACATATATTTATATTGTTGTTGTAGAATAAAATATAGTTAGAGTTTCTGAATTTAAATTTGGTTAATTTTTTCAAATACAAAAGTAATATAAGAATAAAAAATAACCTCAAAATTTCAGCAAATGCGCTTAAAACAAATAACGCTCTATTAACGTATCCTATATATTACGTTCAAATTATCAAATGCACAGATAAAGTTAAAAATCTTTCAGATAACACTTGCGAGGGTTTCAGCGCAATTCGCAATGGTACAATAAACGTAATTTAGTGTCCTTTGAACACAAATGCCTTTACCATTGTGTGCTATTGTCACGGGTTGACGACCTACACACACATGCTTATATTATACGTGTGCTATGCAATATTGTGTCTGTGTGTATTCCCAAATGGTCAACTTTGTTTACAAGTTTTTGGGGGGTAATGTTACTCGCGTCCGTAGGCTTTAACTCTAGAGACCCTACACGTGCTCCCCGGGTAGTGCCAAATGAGTAACCGAATTATACTGGTGGAAGACAATTTGTCCCGGCTAGTCACCACCCATCTGTCAAAGCCATGCCGCCAAACGCTCGCCGTGTTCCGGGATGATGGCAGATGAAGCCCCTTGTAATTGAGTAAAATAGGTATGAACAGTTGCTTTGCATTAGAGAATCGAATCTGCCGCCTTTGTGTTGTTGTCCTGAATATCCTAGTCTTGGAGGCTAGCGGGATCCGAAGAAACGGTTCACCGCTGGCCGACCGCAGGTTGTAGGGGGCCCAAGTAACGAATTAGCCAGTCGTGAAAGGCTGCCCCGCCGCCTGTGCATAATCCTGGATTGGCTCCAACGTGCCGATTGGCGATCGGAAGAGAGGACCCGTTGGCAAAATTCAGGGGGTTTCGGGCGTCCCCGCAGTCTCCAGGCTAGGTTTATTTTTGGGTATAGACATGTTGGTGATAGGTGGTTCCATATGCATAGCCTCGTTCAACTTCTATTTTTGCTCCCTACCTAATCACTCTAAACTTATAAATAAGATGAAAAAGTTGCATAAAGGAAATCGGTATTCACAGCGGCTGCACTTCCTCTCTCTTAAGGTGCACCTCTCCAATATTCGAGGCTTGCACTCTAATCTCACACCGGTCCACCATCATCTTGAGACTGAAAAGCCGCACCTTTTATTCCTAACAGAGACGCAAATCCGATGTCCTGATGACACGTCATATCTCGGGTACCCTGGTTACTTGCTTGAACATAACTTTCATCCGAAAGCTGGTACCTGTGTTTATGTTCGTGATGACATCTGCACTCTGCGACTCCGCGACCTTGAAGAGCCAAGTTTCTCTGTGTTGTGGATCATGGCTGATACGGGTATGGACATAATAGTTTATGCTTGTGTATACCGTTCGCACAAAGGTGATCATGAGACTACGAGACTTTTTAATTATCTCAGTGAAGTATCAGATGTGGTACAAACTAGATATCCGAGCGCTGAACTTGTCTTTCTGGGGGATTTTAATGCCTGCCATTCTGAATGGTTATTCCCGTTCCAAAAGACAGACCATGCTGGGAAAGAGGCCTATAATTTTGCAACTTCTTTAAACCTTTCTCAGCTGGTTGATGATGCAACTCGTGTTCCAGACATTGACGGCCATACTGCCAACTGTCTCGACCTTTTGCTAACCACTGAGCCAGACCGCCACGTGATCTCTATCTCCGCTCCACTGGGGACATCTGATCATTGTCTGGTGAAGTCTCTGTCATCATTCACTCCTCCAGATCAATCGTTGAAGGGAACCAGGAGAGTATGGCGCTATAAATCAGCGGACTGGGATGAGATGCGGCATTTTTTTGCATCTTATCCTTGGCTACAAGTGTGCTTTTCTACCGCAGACCCATCGAGCTGTGCGGATAATGTTGTTGATGTGATCCAACAGGCTATGGAATATTTTATACCCTTTTCTGATATTCGCATCAACGACAAAGCTAGACCTTGGTTCAATGCCCAATGCAAAGCCGCATTGGCTAATAAGCAAGCTGCTTTCCAAGCCTGGGTCGACGCTCGAATTCGTAAAGCTCATGATATTCGCGATAAAAAGAAAGCCTTTAACAAAGCCTCTAAAACCTGCAAGAAGATGCAAAGGAAAGCTCGTTTCGCTCATGTGCGGCATATTGGAAGCAAGCTTGCTTCTTATCCCGCAGGAAGCAAAGCTTTTTGGTCCTTAGCCAAAGCGGTTGAGTCGAACTTTTGTCGTCCCACTCTACCTCCGTTGCTGAGACCCGATGGTTCATTGGCCCACAATGCAAAAGACAAGGCGGATGTATTTGCTCAACTGTTTGCCAACAATTCTCGTCTTGATCCACCTAATAATATCGACCCACCGACTCTTCAACACTGTGGCGTTCATATGCCTGACATCCGCATCACAAACAAGGAAGTCCTTAAAACGTTGCTTAACCTTGACGAGAATAAAGCCAATGGACCCGATGGGATACCAGCCGTTGTCTTAAAAACTTGCGCCCCTGAACTTTCTCCTATTCTAACACGTTTGTTTCGCCTCTCGTTGAAGACTGGAATTGTTCCTAAGAGTTGGAAGTTTGCTAACGTTCAACCCGTTCCTAAGAAGGGCAGTCGGTCAGATCCTACTAACTATCGTCCGATTTCAATAACCTCCATACTCTGCAAGACTATGGAGCGTATATTGAACAATCGGCTCCTCATGCACCTTGAAACCAACGACCTGCTGAATGACCGCCAATACGGCTTTCGACGTAATAGATCAACTGGCGATCTTTTGGTGCATGTGACTCATCTTTTAGGAGAAGCCGTTGAGGAATTCGGGGAGGCCCTTGCGGTCTCTTTGGATATCTCAAAGGCTTTCGATAGGGTTTGGCACGATAGCCTCTTAAACAAGCTCCCCTCTTATGGAATTCCAAGAGACCTTTGCACTTGGATCGCTGATTTTCTGCGGGACCGGTCTATACGAGTTGTTGTTGACGGATGCTCCTCCGAGCCAATGTCGATCAATGCCGGCGTTCCGCAGGGGTCCGTTCTCTCGGCAACACTGTTTCTTCTGCACATTAACGACATGATTGCTCCCAACATGTTTAGTTATGCAGATGACAGCACTATTGTCGAGAGATATAAATCCAGTGCCCGTACTTCAAAGGTTGAAATTGAATGTCTCCGGGAGGAAATGATCGATCGCTTAAACCTTACACTTCAGGCTGTGTCCGATTGGGGCGATGCCAATCTTGTTGGGTTTAATGCAGCGAAAACTCAAGCGTGTTTGTTTTCCGCAAAACGAAGTTCTATATCAACTACTCCGACCTTCCGAAATGTGCCACTAGTAATAGCCGACTGTCTGGAGTTGCTTGGTGTCTCCCTTTCGTCTACACTCAACTTTGGGCAGTTTATTGAATCCAAGGCCCATCTGGCCGCAAAAAAGCTCGGAATTCTGAACAAGGTCAAGCAGTACTTCACACCGGGACAGCTTCTTAACCTTTACCAAGCTCAAGTCCGTTCGTGTGTGGAGTACTGCAGTCACTTGTGGGCTGGCGCCGCTAAATGCCACCTAGGGGCTTTGGATTCAATTGAAAGACGTGCCAAACGTATCATCAACAACCCTTCCTTAGTTGAAGCTCGGCTCTTGAGTCTTGAGCATCGTCGTGAGGTGGCATGTCTTTCGGTGTTCTACAGATTGCATTTCGGAGAATGTGCGTATGGATTACACAATTTAATTCCTCCATCTCCATTTCATAATCGTACCTCGAGGCGCTCCGAAGGATATCATCCTTTTATTGTGGATATCCCCAATATTCGAACTCGCCGCTTC
This sequence comes from Colias eurytheme, assembly GCA_907164685.1. NCBI lineage: Eukaryota > Metazoa > Arthropoda > Insecta > Lepidoptera > Pieridae > Colias > Colias eurytheme. The sequence continues at coordinate 11,399 of CAJQZN010044067.1, read as the reverse complement.
GAGTCTTCCTTCATCATAAAAACAGCTAAGCAATGGAATTCACTCCCTAACACCATTTTTCCTAAACAATACAACTTGGACCTCTTCAAAGCCAGGGTGAATAGGCTCCTTCTAGGCAGACGTGCAACCAAGTAGGCCACATCACCGCTTCCCATCAGGTGGGATTGTGGCCAAACCTCTGCCTATTGTTAATAAAAAAAAAAAAAAAAAAAAAACAATATGTTTACAGCATTACGCTTTTTAGTCTTAGATTTTTTGACTCAATGATGCGGTTTTAATGTAAGTGAGGTTGGACTCAAATTAAAGTAAGTAAGTTGTTTAAACCTAAATGAGTGTGATCTTACGATAATTAAGTAAAAGCAAATAATTCCGAAGATCTCTTTTTATAAATAATTTTATAAATTTTCATTATACCTAATATATGTAATATGTATGTAGTGTACTAGTGTACCTTAAGCTTTCCTGGCCAAAATCATGCCCAAAGCTTTCCGCAACAAACATCACAAACTGAAAACTTTGTATTATTTTACGTGATTTGTTGATTACCAGAACCCTTCCATTAACTTTAACTTTAGCCGAGTTATATTTATAGTATGCGTCTAACCCACGTCTAACCCCACAGTTAGCAAAAGTTATATTTGACAATTGTGAATAGTCTCGTCCTGCCCCTTTTTAATCATCCCCATTCTGTGACACTGATTTATCTCTGATATTTTCCTTGAGATGAATTCAGACGGTCGCCAATTGTTTTCGTAAAATACCGTCATTTATGAAGTCGTAAGTTGGGAATAAATCATGCTGCTACATTTGTAGAGCGCTATATTAATTTGAAGGTTTATAAAAATATTTTTATGTTTAAATTCTGTCCCTTGTTTATACAATATTGTCTTTTATAAGCAAATTTTGTAATGCAAGCATATGTAATATTGTCAAATGATTATATTTGGACTACTAATAATAAGTAGGTACATTCTGTATTAATAACCATGAGATAAATCTAATTTTAGGTTGGTAACAATTTTGTAGAAAAGTGTTTAAGTAATCATTTTTCGAAATAAAAAAGCTTTTATTTTATATGTCTTCATAAAACTTCTAGAGAATTACAAAACTTCTCAACTGTGCCTCGACTTTGTTTATGTTCAAAGATTGACATAGGACGAAAATGAGTATTAAAACGACGAAGATATATTTTTATAAAACAATTAAAGCATTGTCTCATTTCAACACCGAATAACGATGCTTTTTCTTAAAGTTGAATTTAATAAAGACCTACCTACTTGATACAATGTTACAGCTGATTTTACAAATCTTAATTTGCCGATTGAATGTAAATCAATCACGCCATAGCCTCAATAAATCTACATACTATTTAGCCTAACTATATTTTATTAAGTTACCCTGAAATAGTACTCCAGTCTGAATGCTTTGAAGTGAATCATTTACCATACGTTTTCATACATTGAATATTGAACAGTTTGTCAGTCCGTTGGTACAGTAACAAGCGTGCTGATGGACGCTCGTAAAGTTGCCAATATAGCCCTCGTGAATCCTGAAACCACTTTTTATTCGCTGTTTATGAGACTAGACTTTTATTAAGTTTGTGTAAATAATATATTATGTTGGTATAGACAATAGTAACTGGATGGGCTTGTATACTAGCGCGTAATTGTTAATAGCATTCAAAGTAGATAGCATATAGGCAAAAATACATGAGTTGAAGAATATGTTTCAAAAGCTCAAATCAACTAATTTATTAGAAATTATATTATTCGATATATACAACAGAACAATGCTGTTCACATAAAAATAATTATATTTAGCCAATTATATAGTTCGATAAAGTACAAGTCTTATGGTCAGTTTTAGATTAGATATAGATGTAAAATGTAACCTTTGTATGAAACAAAAGTAAATTATTGGTAATATGGATATATTGTACATCCTGGTTTGATTTTATTTAATGATGTGAGAGAACATTCGTTATAAATCGAGTTATAAACAACAATTTGCACATAATCCAACGGATTTGATGCGTTGTTTGACGTAAAGCCTTGTTTATATCACTTTGTATTATTTTTATACGATTTCTCGGGTTGAAATTGATACTTATAAAAATTTGTGTTACATGTAAAATTCTACCATCCGCCAAAAATATAGTGAATTCTTTCATCAGTTACATGATATAATAAAGATATACAGTATAGATACTTACAATTTACTATCAAATTAATTTTGAAATTTCAATAACAGAGCTTTCTGTTAGTCCGCGTAGCTGGCTACGCAGAATGTTATTTTTTGTTGTTGTAAATACTATTTATAATATATTTGCAGGTGACGATATAATAATAATGATCATGTGTTTCATCTATGATATTAATTTATTTCATTTATTATATGCTAACTGTATGAAAAGCTTACATATTCAGCACCGCACTGAATTTCATATTTATTCCGAGTAATATAAATCAATGAATCCCAAACACAAGGGCCAAGGGCAAACCTATAATTTGTACACATATAAATATTCCTTTTATTGACTGTATTACCATAATAGAGGCGTCCCGTCGCTGTGAGCGCAATCCAAAATAAGATTGTACGGCTTATTGCTACAAAAATCGTATTCGCAACTATTGGTTTGGGCACAGATAATATAATAATATGTGTTGGGTTACCAGTTTCATAGTCAATACTTTGAGCTACTTACAATACTTTAATATTTGTTTTATAATATTTTGAGTTTGTATGACAATATTTTTGACCATTATAAGAATTTAATTGCAGGCTGAAGTAGCTTATAAAACATTAAATTCTATGTGAAAATGTGTTATTGAGCGTATAATATTATTAGACTTAAAGTAAGTCAAGATAGCAACTGTTAATAGAGATAATAGGGATTTATTTGTTATCCAATAAACATAAAATTAAAGGAGTCTGTGAGAAACTTTTACGCCAATTAATTCAAGCTTAAATTGCTAAAATAAAATTATACACATATTCAAGTAATGACGGTGGTATTTCTTTGAAACCTGTACTTTATGTAATTTAATATAATTACATGTTTCTATGTTGATTTTAATTAATTAAGATTTTTTAAAAGGAAAAATTCAGAATGTAATAATTAAGTGGTCAATGAGCTTATTAATATTAATTAAACGATCGGAGATATTCCCAGAGCAAAAGAATACATAACGGTATTTTTTATTTATTTTAAGTGCATAATCATCGTTTCAGTTCATCATTATAGTTTAATCATTTATAAATACCACGAAATATGTTTTATCACTATTCACTATATTTGAACATTTGAACGTTGGGCACACCGCACAGCATAAAAAAGGAGGGGGAACAAACGGGGGATGATATCGATATTCAGTTTATCATTACAAATACAATACATTTATTAACCGACTTCTTTTTGTATTATTTTTTTTTTATTATTAACATTATACATACATAATAAATCATGTTATGAGATACTTTAAGTTACTAATGTAGTTCTTGTTAAGTGTCCTAAAATGTTATCTTTATTTATTGATTTTAGGTGTTCCATACTGAAAGGATAATTTTAAAATGGCCTGTTAAAAGCAAAATAACGATTGTGTTATTATCAACAGGGTCCTGAAACGCAACCGCATCACGTACATCGACCAGAACGCTTTTGTTAACACGCCGGCGCTGCGCGTGCTGTAAGTACTTTTATTTCAAATGCATGACTTGAAATATAGTGAATAATAATGAAAAAAATTGTGTTTGTATATTTGTATAATTTCTGTGGAATTTCCCGATCCCAGTGAGGAGTGAGGACGGATTCTGCTATGTACCTATAATTTTATACCGATAGTGGTAAAACAAAAATAAAACGATTGTAAAACAAAACGAAACGATTTAAAGAGGAAAGATTCGATTGTTTGTTTGTTACGAATTACGTTTTAACTCAAAAATATTCGTCAGATTAAAAAAAATCTTATTCTTACTTACTATCTTTAACGATGTAACATATATATTCCGCTCTAACAGGATAATGATAAACCGGGATTCAACACTGGCGAAGCCAGGACAATCGACTAGTGTAAGGATAAATGTTATAATACCATATACCGTAGTTTGGTATAAATAAAGATATAGATAAACGCACATACGACATAATATAAAGTAACGTTTACTCGTATCCCGAAATATGTACCGATTTTCGGTTTCTGCTTCGTAAAATCATCGTTTTATGTTTATAGTTTTTCGGTGTACAAAAAAAAAACATAACAATCGCACTGAAGAATAATAACCAGATATTATTTTAAGGAAAATACATTGGAATATCATTTAAACTTTATAGAGAAGCCTCGAAATTTGAACTTGATCCAGACTAGAAAGGGGACAGTCCCAGACAAGAGTAAACAAAATAACACAAGTCTTAAGTGACTATTATTATGTGGTAATTTATTTGCTTGAACAAAACACAGCCTCTATGCCGCATTCGGCAGAGTAAATTTATCGTCAGAGTGGGCCATCTATTTTAATTTATCGTCATGTTTTTGGCTTCATAATACTTAAGTTCAATTATATGTTCCATATCGTTAATGTAATGTGCGTTGCTAGTTGCTACGTTTTCAGTTCAATTATAAAAGGCGATAAAAATTTACAGTTGTTTGACGATAATATTTTGCGACTCCGCGATAGTGTGTCTAACATCGTAAAAATTTATTTCACTATCGCAGCCATGTTGTTACATCCATTGCGCCTCTTCAAGCAATTTAGATAAATGGAAAGCAGAATTGACGCAATCTATCATGCTTATTTTTATTTTCCCGCCGGGTCGCATTAAGCTGACGTTAGATAAGACGCTATCGCGTGATTTACGGCGTACGAATTATTTTAATTACTCCCTAACTAAAAGTTTACGCTGACTTGTAATTACACTATTCACAGAGGGGTAACATGCAATGTTCTACAGTAGAACTTCAAGGACATAGACTGGCTTCTTTTGAATAATGTAGCAAAAACGTGTAACAAAGAAGGGAATCAACAAGATTTGAATAATTCGAGATAGCAGAAAGAGAATTGGAGTGTAAGAATCTCGTATGTCAAAACCTGTCTCGTAAGTTTTCACATATTTCCTGTAAGGGCAATTTATATTCTAACATGTAGGTAGACTGAATAAATATTCAAACAATCAATAGAATCAATATAGACAATAGAATTTGTATAATACTTCTATCGTCTACGAAAAATAAATCTTCCACTTTTCTCATTAAAAGGAAAGAACCGCCTGAACAATAGTTCCGTCTATAACTCGTCTTTTACTACCGTTATTTATATCCAAAATCTATTTTGTCAATCACATTAGTTAGTTACATTTTCCTATATATTTCACATAAATTAAATTTATGGTGTTAAAATATGATCTGGCTACTTCTTTTCTTCTGTTTCTATCATATAATCTTCAATTTCAATCAATTTCTTGTGTTGCAGTTAATACAATTTAAATCAACCGCTTTCTATTAGTTATTCTTATTTAATTAAATAATTTAGTAGAAGTTCATGGATGACATAAAACGTGGTAATTCTTGTTTTATTCTTTGTTTACATAACAAAAACTGTACTCAAGGATGTAATAATACAAATACTCTTCACCTTGGTCTATTTAACGTTAATATATAATCTAATCGCACCCTTGATTGGGATCAAACGTGGGTGTATGTTTATTAAAACACTGAACGTTACCGTGGGCCATATTATGAATACATTGGTTTAATAGTTGAGGAAAATTACTAATCGTATACCATATTTGTGTATTTTTCGGATGGAGAAAAGCGAGTTTAGCGCCCATATTGTTTAATTTTTCTTTGAATATTGTTTTTGTTTTCTTTACGTCTTCATTATGATTAACATAGATCTTTACAGATATTCAATACAGATACAATAAAAAATGCATCCAAACACGATTATAATATCAATGCATCAAAATTGTCCTAATTAAAAAAGAAACAAGCATCAAGTCTGGCATTAAAACAAGCATTCAAACAATCTCTTTATTTTCAACACAAAAGACATACGAGATGCTGCACAAGCAAGTAAATCTTAGTAATAAAGAGCACACGTGGTCCCTAAACCATTCATTGATCACATTAGTTGCTAATAATGTGGCAGTAGTTTAACATCTCGGAAGTTTCTGCGACTAACGATCGCTGCACTATTTCAGGCGCGGCCACTAAACCTAATGAAGTAGAATTTTAATAAATACTACGTATAGGTACTGCTTTGACCGATTATTTGTATTGTAATTTACTATGTACCAATTAGAAATGTAAAGGTTTTTGGCGTTCGTACACGCAATACGTGGGTATATATATTTTTTAATTAGAGCTTTCCAGTTGCTGAAACTGCTGTTAGAAATAAAGAGGCAGTTTAAAGCCTAAAAAACATTATAACATATCTATTAACTACTATGTACTTTATTGTACTTTACAGACACGATCTAAATACAAGCACCAAGTGTTATTTCATTAAACGATGTAGAGATATAAAATTAAAAGCTATTCGCTTATTCCAAAGCCCTACGCACTCCCTCCAAACAATTTCTTCTAAGACCCCGCATTAATAACATCGCTGCAATTCTTCACCTTATTTGCACCCGTCGAGAAAAATATTAAAGATTTATGAGTTATAGTGGCCATAAACTAAGAGATTTTTTCCCAAATTGCGTGCACAGTTGAATAATGTTCCTCGTTAGTACCTCGGCTTGAGTTACACTGTTGTTATTTTATTAGTCTGGGGATTTTTATAGTTTGTTGCTCTATACTAAAATATTAATTAAATTCAATATGAAATATTTTACTCGCAACATGTGTTAAGTGTAAGCACATAAGAAATAAAAATATTTTTAATGATATCATACAGTTAGCATCGGACAACAAAAAGGTTATTTTGATTTCAGGAGTTGTATCATAAACTATTTTTACGGTAAATATTTCACATAAAAGACCTGTAGCTCCTTTTCCTACGACTATAACACCCACAACGATTTACAAGGATATTGTTACCAAAGACACGTCGCAATTCTTCATACTTGACCCGTTTTATTTTTCACACCGACACAAAGAAGCCTAGAGGCAACACATGTTACCAATGCCCCAGCCCCTACCCGTCTCCTTCATAAACAAACCATCAACATATCAAAAGCATATTTCGCCACAATAGATTCTGGATTTATCACATATTATTTGCCAACAATCTCGGAGATTATTTGAGATAAACAATAGGTCTGTTTGAGCTGTATTGATATCAATGTAACTGCTATTTAACAAGAAACAAAGAGCTATAGTTCCGTCTCAAATGGATGTATTATTTTCTAAATGATGATGTTTTCTTCGCCATTATTAGTGTACAATACAAATGCATATTTCTTAATGTGTGTGATGGACACTTTCCTGCTAACATTCAGATGTGATACTTTGTCCTCGTTTATTAACCGCTTATTATTAATGAGAAGGAAGACTCTTTGCTTTAATATTTAACGCAGTTCTGATATAATAAATCTGACGATTTCATGATGTGAAAATGGAACAACGACTTGGTGTAATTTTTGGATAAAATAAACACACATAAAGCCGTTTCTGAAATTTACAAAATAAGTTGTGGTTATGAGTTATGACGTTTGTTTAGGTTTGCAAGTAAAACATTTGTCCGAAACTTTGATGAGAACCCTAGCTCAGAAATACTGACTGTTAAATGTAGGTACTTAATAATGTTATTCATAGCGGTTGAGTTATTGTTTTAATATAGATTGAAAACATGATGTTTCTTGTTCGTCTCCAGTAATTGAATTGTAAAAGCAAATATGGAAAATATAATAAAGAAAATAAGGCAACTAAAATGGGCAATGGACGGGACACATGACTAGGGACAGTAAAACGAAATGGACACTATTAATAAAATGGCAACCACGTGATGGAAAAAGAAAGAAAGGTAGACAAGTGAAGAGATGGTTAGATGATATTAAAAAGATTGGTGGAATAGTATGGACCAGGCGAAGAATAGAAATGAGTGGAAGCGGCTGGAAGAGGCCTATGTGTCACAAGACACGCTGATCACCAAACCGGAAAATCTGATTAAATATAGATTTAGTTTTATATGTGTGTTTGTATCAGCAATAAAGGCTTAAATAAATAAATAAAATAAACATCAATTTATTATAAGTTGTTTTTGAAACTTATATTTTATCATTATAAAAGGCACTTTTTCAAATGATATATTTTGAACATATTTTTCTTTATCAGTTTTTTTTAAAAGCAGGACGTGTACAGAACGGGTCTTTCAATTCCTAATTGCCTTCTTTTTGAATGTTGAAAACTTCTTGAGAAATAAGTATTTACGTATGAAGTGGAAAAGATAAGGTAGATACACATTTATAAGTCTTTTAGCGAAAAGAAACTGTGTGTAAAATACTTAACTGTTTTAAATGAACACCTTTAAATGGTGTTTCTGATATGGTAAATGAATTTAATTATATTTAAGTAGTCTTATATTATGTTTTCTTTGTTGACAGGCGTCTTGAAGATAACATGTTAAGTGAACTGCCGCCTGCTATCTCGCTCTTGCCAATGTTGGAAGATTTGTAAGTATATTTATTCATTCATTGTCGCTATTCAATTATTTCATTCAATTGTGGTATCGGGTTGTCAATGTAACCGAAACTTGAATCAACGTAGTTTGGCTTGCTTTCCATTCAGATTTTAGAATTGATTTATTTTAACAAAATTATTGAGGTAAGTAACTATTTGTTTTTTGAAAAAATATGACTATTTATTGGGAATTATTTACCTACCGAATTAACTGCTTAGTTTTTAACTAGTTTCGTTTGTAACGTTTACGAATTTCTGAAGCCGTGTTCATTATATGCTTCGTTAATATGATTTCAAATCAAATAATATGAAAGCAGACCAAAATCGATCGTTAATACAAAAGTTGTTATGCACACTGTAATTAATTATAATTTTAATTTTTTAAGCTTGAAAACATATAGGTATACAAACTGTGTTAAAATTATTTTCAAACATCATATCTTTTCATAGGTCCCTTGCAAACAACAGAATAGAACGCGTGTCCCCTGGCCTGCAAGCGTGCTCCCGACTCATCAGGCTAGAGCTGCGGGGCAACCCTTTATCACAGCTTCATCATCAAGCGCTGGAGCACCTTCCTCGCTTGACTACCTTGTGAGTATCGACCTTGTAGTGTGCATAGATTGGCAGCTATGTCAAGTGTACTTCGGTTTGAATTGGGTTGCATTTGCTGAAGTTATAGTTCACTATTTTTTGCGTAGAACATTTTAGATTACTAATTTATGTATTTCTATTTGATTTCCTAGCGTGTCATGTCGCGCTTTAGCACAAGATGACAACGGTTCAAAGTTGAAACTACTGCTAGTATGTTAAAAATTAGTTTGAAAAATATTTGTGTAGAACTCATTTGGAAAAAGTTTTATTGAAAACATTAATTTACGTAAAGAATAAACGTAAACTAAACCACACCAATGACCGAACATATTACGTTGTTCGCTGCAAAATACACAAACCCTTTCATTTAAGCTTTATCCCGCGAAGTTTAAAATATCAAAAGTGAATAACAAAATTGTAACACGGCTTCAAATAGAATGCTGTCCATTTGGAAAATAAAATAATTTCGACAGAGTGACCTATATCGGGGATGCGGTGCAGTTGCGACCAAACTTCACTTGTACCAAATATAATAAAACTTTAACTCGAACTGTTGTTTTCCAATTTCCAACAGCTGGGTCCACACCGGCCGATCCACCGCGATCCGATCGCGCGCGGCAGGCGCGCGATCCAAAGATGCGGGCGGTGTGGACGTGCCGCGCGCGATCCATGCACGCGTTTTGCCGCGCGCGATCCCTACCTCGTGCGATCCGTTAGCGGGCGGTTTTTGTACCCGCTTCAAAGGTGCCTCAGTTGCGTGATGCGCGCGGTGTGGACGGTTGTGTTGGATCGCGCGATCCACCTCACCATGGACATCTCAGAAAGTCGAATATCTCAAATTAGATAGCATTCATTCTTGCAAAATTGTGTTCCACTTCATCTGAAACTAACTCTGCGTACAGCTGAGTCCCAGATTCCAATCGATTTTTGTAAAGTTGTTTCACCCAAAACCGTCGATTTCTTTTTTTTTATATTTTGCGCAAACATTTCAGTATAATAAAAGTTACTCCTGCAACGGCAAGACGCCGCCGTTGTACGTGTGACTCCATATCGTACAAGAGTTAGACTGGCTGAATCACGGATCGCCTTAGGATCACTTGGAGCGCATATTTTGGATCGCAAGTTTTTAAAGTGGATCGGCCTAACATGATCCACGATCCATGCTCCGCGATCCTGGATCACGGATCGCGGGATCACTGGATCGGCCGGTGTGGACCCAGCTAATCAGCATTGTGTGGCGGCGACACCGGGTCGCATTGTTTACGTTCCCCGACTTCTAGCGCAATGTGAAATAAAACCTGTGCTTTACAACTTTCATCCAGTTGTTTATAAGTACGGGTTGGAAATGAGGTCGAAACTTACCACAATTTTAATACTGAAATAGTAGAGCGAACCGGGCAGCTAGCGCTTATAAGTCCGCATTCAATGTGGAGTTACCAATGCATACAAGGCCAGCATTACCAGAACTTAGGAATTTTGTTTTTGTGAACATATTTACCGTAAACAATTCATAATACTAATATGAAATTGAATATTCCAATTATGATTATACCTACTGCTAGTTGTTTCTCTGTGTACTTAAATGAACTTTCATATACTGTAAGCTCTACTTCGAATGATATGCAGATATATTCTACTACATTTATGCAACATCTTGCCCTAATTCAAATTAGAAATTTCGTAATGGAGTCCGGGGCGTGTTATTAACCACCAAAGTTTAAATTGGTTTACAATATGCTCTAATCTCCTTAACATCGATGTTGTTTTTCGGCTAGTTATTTTAGAATTTGATATTTTTTTTATAAATAGGTTTATAAAAGTTTAATATAGGTAGCTATTGATAAAACGTCACTAAGGTTCATGACCAATAAGAAAATTGCTAAGGAAAATTGATACTAAAATTACAATTTGTGTCAAGAATTATTTTAGATTCAATCATTAAGTGGATAATTTTGAAATATCTAACGGAATAAAATGAAATAGATCACCTTCAATTAAAGCTGATTGCGAAGTGCGGTATCATTTCAGGATCTTCGCTTGGATCAAAGAACTTTTCCAAGATTAATCGTCGTTGCTAAATATAAAAAAAAAACTTTCGAAACTAAAACTTCAATTAGTTTAATGATGTAGGTAGTAAGTAGTTCACATCATGTCTGACCTAATTAAAGGTTTCGTGGAAGTTTTGGCTTA
>CAJQZN010044066.1:12221-25770 GCA_907164685.1 Colias eurytheme | reverse complement strand
TTATATTTTTGAACGCACTGCCGCTCCAATCGCTTCAAAGAGGGGCCCTCGGAGCAATTATCAAGCCTGGAGAAGTAACAATTAATTGAACAATATAGCACTAGTTTGGCCTTTTTGGCTTATGGCAAAATGTCATGCGAAAAAAGAGGACAGATATATGTCAGTTCGACAGTTTGAAATGACATGTGCCCATGTCAATTTGTTTCAGTGACCAGTCTGGTCACGGACGCATGGTGATTTTAATTATTATTTTTGAAGTGAAAAACGAGTGTTTTAGTTTAATTTGTTATTTTATGAAAAGACAATTGACTAAAGATAACATGGCTTGTGTTGCTTACGGCTGTAAAAGCCGTAGTAATGTGAAATCGGACGAAGATAGAAATTTGTCATTTCACAGGTTAGTGTTTTGATCAATTTTTTTGTTAATTGTATGATAAATAAGTTAATTTTCCTTATTTTCTTAATCATCTATGTTTTATCTAACCGTAATCATTGAAATGAAATCATAATCAGCTTAGTTTTTAGAAAAAATGCAAAATATAACTTCCATAGTGTTGTGCAATTATCGATACTTGAGTAGGAACGAAGTACTTCATTGATAATGACTGCTTTAGGTAAGGAGAAAAAAAAGGTATTTAAGTATGGATTTTATTGTTATTTGCAGGTTTCTGGCTTGAGAACAATTAAAAGATGTTTGAGTTAAAGCTATAGCACAGGAAAAATTGGAAGCCTTCAAAACATTCTCGGCCTTGTTCAAATCATTTCGAATCAGACGGGAAGAAAAGTAAAGTGCTTTGCAGAGATGCTGTGCCACAAGTTTAAGGTGGCATCTATTTTAAATAATAAATATTGTAATTTGGTAATTAAGTATCGAAATAAAATGTTGTTAAAAAAATAAATGTTTATTTGTTTTATTTGAAGCAATTTATTTTAAACTTGTACCAATTTTTTCCTGTGGGAATGAGTTATTTTCCTGTGGTAAATTGTAGCTTATATGTTATTCTGATGTTTAAACTATATAATTGTAAAGTTCCATAAAAACTCATTCAGTAGTTTTTACGTGAAAGAGTATCAAAATATGTCCATTCTTATATATTTTTGCTTTTATAATATTAGTAGGATACGACTATTGATTTGTAAAAAGATCAACTAGGTGGAAGTCAGATTCGCGCACGAAGGGTTCCGTATAATTCTATGAATGAATCTATGAAAACAGGAAAAAATACGCACCTTTTTACGAAACCATAAAAAACAACCTAAACCGAAATACCTAATAATATTTTTTTATAAATACCACTACCATACAATGCAAGGCAGTCAATACGCATCGTAAATGAATAATTCCAAATTAAACGAATCTTAAAATTTGGAATTACCTATCCATAATTCAAAATTAAAAGAATCTTAAATTATCTTCAAGCAATTTTATAACTTAATTTTTTTATTTATCGATATTTTAGTATTCGATAAAGTAAAGGCAAGCACTACCTTTTTAGAACAAAAAGTGGCTACATGAGGATTTGAATGCCAAGCAGACTTAGATCATTAAGTAATGGATAACACTCGCAGGCGTTTCCCCTTTTGCCGAGGTATAAGATTATTCGAATCGAAAAATCTTATGCTTTCATAAAAACTACTTGCGTAATCGATTACAAACACTCTGCGTATTCGTAAAACATTGAAAGGACGTCTGCGAGTGCTCCGCTAAAAATGCCGTTTTGCACTGTCAAGTCTTGCAGAAGCAATTCAAACATGTCGAATATTAAAAAAAGATGGAATAACCTTTCATTTGTGTATATTTTTTATTTTTTTAACGTACATTTCTAATTAAATGCAATTTCTAATAATCGTCGATGTATCGTTTAGCGATATGATCAAGACAAATAATCGAGTCATGTTTAGAGAGAGAGAGAGACGAGACTATCATGGAAAGAAAATATACAAATTTAATCTTTATTAACTAAGAGATAAAGTTGAATTTAGAACGCGATAATGAACCGCATTCCTTACGAGACTATCTTTTAAAGAAATACAAATTTAATCTTTATGATCTAAGTTATAAAGTTGAATTTAGAACGCGATATTGAACCACACTCCCCACGAGACAACTTGGAATGAAATACAAATTTAATCTTTATGAACTTAGGGATAGAGTTGAATTTAAAAACTCGTCGCTTAAAAGGTCGTAAATTTTTACGACTTTCGTGACACAAATTATTTTTGTGAATGTGTGATTGTGTTTCAATAGTGTGAGTTACCCTCCCCGCACCAAAATCAGCAGAAAGTTTAGTTAGAACATTTGCCAGCGTACTCCATCCATTACTTAATGATCTAAGCAAGCAGATAACAGTGTGTTGTCTCTTTCTATCGCATTAATTAGGGTATTGAATAAAAGAGAGCCACTATATAAGAAACGTTCAATTAATTGTTACTTCTCCAGGCTTGTTAATTGCTCCGAGAGTCTGTGCAGAACACAGTTGACCACAGATCTACTACCTACAACGCAATGTAGTAGATCTGTGCAGTTGACCCGTAGACAGTCTGTCTACGAGTTGACCAATGATTTAAAATGTCTAATAATATTGACATTTGACAAATATGTCGTCAAACTTCAAATTCCATCGATAGTCATAAAAAATTGAATTGTTGTTTATTTCGTTTTATCAGTGCAAAAGTTTATATTCTCTTAAAAAAAAACAAAGGTCCAAATAAATTATAACAAAAGCAATATTACAATGAATTTAAGCGATCTTGTAAGTAGCAGCCATCAGTCTATAAAGATTGTCCCTTCTATTGAAGATTCATTACAAGAGATGGGATTAGATGTTAATCTTGACGAACAAACTATTATTTGGTTTAATCAACTACAAATAACTTGGATAACGTGGAGAAAAAGTCCAACTGTGGAAAACCACTTGAAGTCCTTATACCAATTTGACAATCCATTTAGAATAGCACTAGTATGTATAATAAAGTGCCAAGAGTTTAAAGATTGTAAGCCGAAGACTCTTCCTTTTTATATTATTGAATCCTTACAAAAATGGTCACAAATGAATAATAGAATACCTGATGAATCTTTAAAACTTCCAGCTTTTCATATAACAACATTACAAAGAAATCAATACTTCCTCAACAAAGTTGTAAAAACTTTTGATCTAAAGACAATTAAACACAAAGTTCTACCACAAGTAATAGATATGATAAAGAATGACAATTGCAAACAAGCAACACAATTTGTAAGTGCTCTAGAATTATATGATGAAATACCAATAGAAGATTTGCTATTTCCTCTGATATTACAGGACAAAATTAACATTATTGATGAATATCTTGCTGAATCACCAAGTCAAGTCAGACCTCTATTAAAATTCTTGGATTCATTGCTTGATAAAAAGTGCAATATTAAAGATTTTTTTCAAAAATTTATTGAAGATCATAAAGTTTATAATGTTAAACATGAGAAGTTACACCATAAACCCCTTGGAAAGTTAGTAGCCCGTATTTGTAATAAGTATAATGTTCCAATTGATACATGTAAAAATTTGAGTAAAAATCGAACATCAGGAGGCCTAAGGTATTTAATTTATCAAAAATATGTAGAACACAATGTGAGTGCTTCCGTGTGGGACGATTTGGTCAAGGACTCATTAAAGAAAAGTGAAGGATGTGCTGAGGAATTTATAAACATGTTAATTGACTATGATCATAATGAAGCTTTGAAATGGGCAACATATTTAAATATACCCGAAGATAATCTACCTACAGCACTCCAAAACTTATCTGTAAAGGATGTTCCCATTGAAGAAGAAAACTGGGATGTTGTATCAGATCCAGCACAAAAATTTTATGAACTTTCCTTACCAGAAAACTGCATCATCATGATAGATACAACAGAAAAGTTCTATGATGTCATGAATCACTTAGAAAAATGCAATTTAGTCAGCATTGATTGTGAGTGGAAGCCATCATTTGGTGCAGCACAATCACAAGTTGCCCTTATTCAAGTAGCCACTCCAACATGCATTTATCTCATTGATACTATTATTTTCAATGATAAGCAGTATTCCAGCTTCTGGCACAGGTTCAATAAAGGTCTCTTAGAAAATGATGAGATTATAAAATTAGGGTTCGGTCTTGAACAAGATTTAAAGGAAATTAAAGCTTCCATTATTGGTTTGTATAATATCAAAATAAAAGGTGAAGGATTATTGGATTTATCCCTGCTTTGGAGAACACTTATTGATAGTGGCCTCTCATTTCCAAACACATGTGATATTGAAGGAAAGGGTCTAAGTTCACTGGTACAAATTTGCTTTGGAGTACCACTGAAAAAAACTGAGCAATGTTCTAATTGGGAACTCAGACCACTAAGAAAGACACAGATACACTATGCAGCCCTTGATGCCTATGTATTATTAGATATTTATAGCTATCTCCAGAAATTGTCTAATGAATGTAATATAAATTTTGAAGAGGTTTGTAATGAAGTTATGTTGGATAAAAAACCGAAAATTGTTAAGAAGCCAAAAGCTATTCATAAGTTGGAGGCAACTGCATGCACTTTCGTAAAAGAACCAAAACATTTAAAGTTGCTTGTGGAACCAGAATTATCACGTTTGGTGGCTTACCTAAGGTACTGTGGAATTGATACAGTAATAATTTCAACATCAATGGTATGGCATGATTCAGTAGGTTTTGCTATGACTGAAGATCGTTGCATTGTCACAACTAAGTTAAAATTGACATCTACATCTAAGTTTCCCCAAAATTGTATTTTAGATGTAGGTAAAGGAACTGTTAAAGATCACTTACAAAAAATTTTCACATATTTTAATGTTTCTGTACATGAAAAAGATCTTTTGATGAGGTGTGTTTATTGCAATGGCCTGGGTCTAAGACTATTGAATTTTGATGAGCTTTCAGATATATACAATAAATCTCAAACAAGTATTGTGTCAACGGTTAGTCATAATCATTTTAGAGATGATAGTTATGATGAGGATTATGACGATACATTAGATAATTTTCTCAGTGAATCTGATGATGAAGAGCCTTGTATATATCCTCCACCAAAGCAGAATACACCTTGCACTACCAGTAAAGGTGCCACAATAGATCTGAGTAGTATTCAAAATGTTTATTCATTTGCACAAACACATAAGGATAAATCTATTACTCTTTGTGATGATTGTGGTAAACTTTATTGGGATGAAGATGAGACATTCAAATGCATCAGTAAATTAGTATTACAATTACTAAATCTTAGTGTTTAGACTTTAGAGTTTAGACTATAATTAATTGCCAATAGCTGAACAGTAGGTAGGTATGACCATAACTGTTCATCAGTTCATTAAAATAACTCAGTATTTTAATAATTTAGACTAAGATGTTTAACTGTATGTACTTGTTGACTTAATGATCGTAAAAGATAAGATAAGAAATATGAAATGAAGATTCTGTTCTTTTTATGTTTATAAGGATGTATAATTTTACAATTACAATCATTATAAATGTGCAAATAAATCATAAGAGAAACTAACTTAGTGTTATAAAATCTTTATTTAATATTGATTGTAACAAAGTAAGGCATTGCAATTACTATTTGTAATATTTTTAAACATTGTTAATGTTAATAAATAAGGCCACCATTGTGTATCTGAATGGACTATCAAATATGAAAATAAAAACGGTATCTAAATAGACATAGTTTACAGCACTTCCAAAAACCGATTAAAAATTAATTCTACCAAGCCATGATTTTATACAGAACATCTATAAAATTTTAAAGATCTGATTATACAATAAATTTACTTATCGTAAATCAATATCATGTATTAAAGTATTACTTTGATATTATTGTGTTTCTTTTTAAATTGTTCTATATCTTTTAAATCTAAATTATTTCCTTGTGTAATATTCAGTTCTTCCAACTGCAGTGATGGAAATCCATTCAATGTTGTTAATTTGTTGTTAGATAAATTAAGTTTCTGCAAGTAAATAAAATATTTTATAAAACATGTTTAGAATAAACAATTAGATAGTACTTATTTTTCATTAATGATCCTACTCACCTTACAATGTTGTAATTTAATGAGACTTGGCAATACTTTAGAAGTCAAGCTTTGGTTTGAAAGGTCTACATCCTCACAATAGCTATAGTATTGCAAATGAGGTAAGCTGGTAAGATTTCTAAGCGCAACATTATAATCAAGGTTCATCTTTATGTAATGTTCCGGAAGAATATATTCTATCAACCATTTAGATTTAAGGTCACTGTAATAACCTGCTCTTTGTTTATCGAGTTTCATTAACAAGCCCAAATTGCCCATTATTTCTTTGTGATATACTTTTGAATCAATGCATTGCAAAAAGAAGGTAGTTGTTAGAAGAGTCCCTGGAAAATAAAAATGTCAATTAAAATATTAGTATCCTTTTATTACAGGAAAATCTTAATGGGTTTTCATACATAAAATCTTAGATTTCCGCCCGCGGCTTCGCCCGCGTTTTCAAAGAAAATCCCGCATAATTCTCGTTCCTGTGGGATTTCCGGGATAAAAAGTAGCCTATGTCTTATTCTGAGTCTTCAGCTACCTACAATACAAATTTAATTGTATTCGGTTCAGTAGTATTTGTTTCAAAGAGTAACAAACATCCATCCATCCATCCTCACAAACTTTCGCATTTATAACATATACTAGCGGTCCGCCCCGGCTTCGCCCGTGGTACATATTTCGCAATAAAAGGTAGCCTATGTTCTTTCTCAGGGTCTAAAGATTGTCTGTGCCAAATTTCATCAAAATCGGATAAGAGGTTTATGCGTGAAAACAATACATACATACGTAATTACACACTTTTCCTCTTTATAATATTAGTATAGAAGTAGGATAAAGAGAAGTGATATAAAAATATATCCAATTGTCTTCTTGATGGTCTTAATAAATATAATGAAAAGAAAATAAATCTGATAATATTCTTACATCTGTTGTCAGGTTCTAGAATAAGTAACTGTCGACATGCATCTAACTGCTCATTCAGTTCTTCTAACACAGAAGCAGAGTACTTGTTTTGAAAGTTTATTTTATTCTTTCCTACATAATAGCACGGCTTGTATTCTTCAAGTTGTATAACTTCTTTTTCATCATTGCTTACATTATGCTCTAACTGAAAAAAATTGGTTGTTTGTAAGTAGGTTTACGATCGAGATGTTTACGTGATAACGTCTGGCGTCTGGTGGTGGCAGCGCTCGAGATAAGACGGGAGATCGGTCCGTCTCTCTCTCGTTATACCTGCGATCGCGCTCGTGAGGTTTTGGTGTGACACAAGTTTCTGAACATGTCACCCGACTAAAACGATTTTAAAAACGTTATCACGTCAAAAAAAAACACATTTGTTAGTAATAAATAAAATATAAATACAGAAATATATTTAATTGCAGATTTAAGTAATTAATTATTAAAACATACCTTAATAATTAATTTATCAGTTATTATTTGGTTGTGCTTAAAGATCCACAGATCATTATTTTCACAGCCAGTAGATGATGTCCATTCTCCATCCAATTTCACGTCATTAATAAATAAATTAACATTAGAATTTATATAATCTATAGAAACAGTGTGACTAAAGGCCACGGATGTCTTTGTTTCGGTTATAGTGCATACTACTACTCTTGTAGTAATTTTAACAGCACCTGAAAAAATTTAAAGCATAATTTAAGTAGTAATTCAAGTACATAACATTCATAGAAATTAGATTTCCGCCCTCGTTTTCAAAGGTTAGTTCCCGTTCCCAAGGGATTTCCGGGATAAAACCTATCCTATGTGTTAATCCAAGTTACCCTCTAATGTGTGCTAAATTTCATTGTAATCGGTTCAGTACAATTTGTGTGAAAGAGTAACAAACACACAAACATCATCACAAAACTTTCGCATTTATAATATTAGTAGGATGATTTTAAAAAGTACACATATTATGTGTGTTTAAAAAAAACAAGGCTATTACAGTATAGTATTATAATATTATCTGTGGCATTACTTAGTTTTTTCTATAATATAATTATTATATTATTTATTTACAAATACTTTTTTATATTTTAGTATTTTTTATATTTTAGTAGCTAGTAGCTATTATATGTACTAATCAACTTACTGCATACCTAATAACCACCTTTGGTAAAACCAGGCACTTGTGTCATCTGGGTCAGTAAATGCAGCACTTAACACCATTTTCAGTTCATGTTTATGATGACTATCTTGTATAGGTCTTCCTCCTAGAAAGTAAAGTGTTAACAATAATTGTACTAGATTTATTATTAATAGTAATCTTAATATAGGATTAACTATATCTACTGTCACGTTTTCTAAATGAAAAAATTCATTTAATTGTTTTTAGACCACAGTGCAGATATTTAAAAAAATTATAATACTTGTTTTTACCTTCCAAATCTGGATATAATTGCAGCAACATCTTACTTCTATAATGCCAAGCAGAATAATTTGAAAAGTTTTCATGTAACTTTTCTGTAGTATAATCAAATTCTTCTTTGAGAGATGGCTTACATTGACTTACAACAAATCTTCTATAATCCCAAGTATGAACTAAAATAGTACACAAATAGATTATATATTATGATTTATGTATATTGTACACTGAGACATAATAAAAAATAATATGGTCTCATTTTGATTACATAGCCTTTTTTACCAACATCAGAACAGAAATAAGTATTAAGTATTTTAGTAGTATCCAGATATTCCAAGTTTAAGTAAATAATACTTACAGTTTCTCTCATCTAATTTCAAGTAAGTATTGCATAAACCAAGCTCCTTCTTCCAATCTGGATCTGATCTAGTTGTAAGGACCCACTCCCTTTGATGCCAGGCACAATATGATTTTGGATTTATTTTTAAACAATACTCTGTGAGGCTTAATTCAGCATCATAAAGCTTACAAATTTCTTCTTCAGTTTTATTATTCCTGAAAGGGAAATAAATTAAATTATTTTCAATTATTTATCAAATGTTTACCTTAAGCCCAGTTTCTTAAGTGTAGTCTAATGAACAAGTTAGACTTAAGTATTAGAATACTAGTGGTCCACCCTGGCTTTGCCCGTCGTACATATTTTGCAATAAAAGGTAGCCTAGCCTATGTTCTTTCTCAGGGTCTAAAGATTGTCTGTGCCAAATTTCATTAAAATCGGTTGCGAGGTTTAAGCGGGAAAGTGTAAAAGACAAACAGACCGACAGAGTTACTTTTGCAGTTAGTAGGGATTTAAGTTTAACATAATATTAAATTAACAAATTGTTTGTAGCTTAATAGCTACAATTTGTATTTCTTACCATTGATTATATCAATATATAGTATTAGTATCACACTATAGTAATAAATGTACTTTTAGCAAAACATACCTAAAGTCAGAAAGAATTTCTCTTCTTATATTCCATAAAGTGTAAATATCAGGATTTGAGCTTAAAACATTTCCAGTAAGATTTAACTGTTCCTCATCCAGTTCTCCTTGTTTTCTCTACAATGTAATAAATAAATAAATTAACAGAAAGACATGTATAAAACCAAAGTTTGCTGATCTGCTACCTACTTTTAATTGGATTTTTTGCATTGCATGTTTAAAAATTTTAAGCTTTTCTTGCCTTTCTCTCTCTTTCTTGGCTTTTTCTTCTTCTGTAGTACGAACCTTTATCCGTCCGTGCTAAAAAGTAAAGATTAATTCAAGTATAACTGTCTTATTCAATGAAGTAAGAAACATAAAAAGAGTATAAATAAATCAAGTACCATTTTCAATATTTTTTTATTTTAGTATTGTGATGAAATAGTAGGTGAACTGGATTCTAATTTCTAAGAAATTTCATAAGATTAAGTAGTCTAATTTAATTGCAAGAGGCGTATCATTAAAAACATCCATGGAATTCTAACAAATATTTAATCTACTGACTTATAATACATACATAATATACAATTTATTTTTATGTGTGTATTACAATTACAATATTGTATAAAATAAAATCTTATTGTAATAAAGTTATATTCTTATTCTGCAATAATCAATAGGTATTTAACCAAAAATTCGTGGGATAGACTTTAGTGAAGTGAAGTTTGATTTGACGAGTGACGTATCAAAATGACAAAGTACAAACTACAGCTGACACCACCAACCGTAGACAGTCACAGTGTGGTAGACAGAGAATCCAATACTTGATCCAATATAATCCAATCCGGTCAATATAATTAAATTACATGACAATAAGATAAGAGCTCCATTTGACTATCTTGCACCATATCTTGCCAGTTTTCAATCTGGAGGTTGCGCAGGTCTTTGGCGATTTCGTCTTTTCAGCGGTACCTGGGACGTCCAACCGGACGGCGCCGCGTCCATGGCTGTCCTAGGTACGCTACGCTCCACAGAGCAAGTAATCTACGCTCTACGCTCGTTTCGCTGCTCGATCTTCCCCTATTCTTTCCACAGTAGGTACACATATTACAGTAGGTAGAGTAAATTACTGTAAGAGCGTTTTCACATTATCCGATCCGATATCGGTGTCGGACGCCGATAGCCGGAGGATTCCCTGGAGGGAAAGTACTTGAAATATTGAAGCAAATTTTGCTGAAAATCTCTTTCAGTTTATAGACGAAGAGAAGCAAACATGCCGAATCATAGAACAGTAAGAGTGTGCCGTGAAGTTGGCGAATATAAGATGAAAGAAATATTTAGCAATGAATCTTTGCCGTCTCTGCCATAATGATTTTTAAACAATAACCTGTATGTCAGAAAAGATTTGATTGACACATTGACACTTGAGATTTCAACAAACATCAATTTACTTTTTGGATTTTGACATTTTATTAGAAAAAGTAGTTTCACAAGACTGAGGGCACCATTTATAATAATTGCAAAGATTTCTATATAAACGAAACGGACATTTTATTTTAATCTTCATAAGATAAATGAAAAGAGTAAATAATGAATAATGCACCACAGTTTTCACTACGATGGAATAATTATGTTAGCCACGTTACAGAAGCTTTTAATACTTTACGGTTTGAGAATGATTTAGTGGATGTGACCTTATGTTGTGATGGTGGTAAAATTAAGGCTCATAAAATGCTGTTATCAGCATGTAGTAACTATTTCAAGCAGATATTTAAAGAGAATCCATGTCAACATCCTGTTATTATATTCAGAAATTTTAAATACGATGATCTTAACGCAATCATAAATTTTATGTATCACGGTGAAGTTAATATATTCCAAGAGCAGCTGGAATCATTTCTCATAACAGCGGAACTTCTAGAAGTTAAGGGTTTAACTGATAATTTAGAAGATGAAGGTTATAAGAATCAGCTAAAGATTTCGGACAGTGCTTCCTTGGATTTGACAAAATCGAGACCAGAGACATCAGTTGCGACATCTGTAGATGAACCTATAAATTTAGCAACTTTACATCCTAGCAGAGATGAAAATGTTCAAAGCAATCCACTGCCAATACCCACTGAACAGGATGATGATGGACTTGATTTACAATTGGACGCAAATAAAGAATTAGGTAACCCGAAAGTAAAACCTTCTGTCCCACCTGGAGATGAAATGCAAATTGACATTCAATCTACATCAGCTGAGGATTTATCAGAGAGGAATAATTCTGGTATGTATAATTGTTCCATTTAAGTTCATGTTATATATTTTGATCATTAAAGCGTTAGCAGATTATAAAAACCATTCATCAATCTAATTTAAAGCAGAACTTAAGCTTAAATATGACTTACTGCCTACTGGCTTAAGATAATGTCATGATAACACTGATTATCAATCAGATTTCTATTAAGTATATATATATATAAATTACTATTTCTACACACAATTATCCCTTTTTTTTTTAACAATTTAATATACCACACCAAGTAATATTTACAATTATACAAAGAGGATTAATATGGTAGGTACATTAGGCGGCCTTATAGCTTACTAGCGATCTTTTCCAGGCTGCCCAAGGTAAGAGATAAAGAAGAAACGTACATGTTACGCGTAATTCCCTTATTCTATACTTGTGAAAAACAGGCCATAAGTTCGTCTCATAAGTTTATTTTGAATGCAAATCAAGTGAGTCTATGGACTTGCTATATTCAGCGGAGGCCTTCTGTTTCAATATAAAACAAAGGGTTGTGTATGTATTACATTAGCACAACAAATATATTTTGTCTGTGTGTTTCAAACAAATGTTAAAAATTTCTTCTCCATTCAGGTTTTTTGAATTGTATCCACAATCACATATAAATCTTTACAATTTTGTTAATATTGACCCATGTTTATAGGTATAATAGGTTTTATCTTCCCAATTTTATCACGTTATGATTCATTGGTATTGTTATCAATGTATTTTATTTATATAACAATAATTTTATTACATTGTTGTTTTGATAAGAATACCATAAACAAAAAGTGACCAATACGAGGAACTTATGGCCTGTTTTTCACAAATATTATGCTGCTTGATAATATAAGATAATCAAACTTTGAGAGAAATTAAATAATTGGATTCAAAATAGATGCAGTCAGAACATAATATTATTATTGTGATGCCATTCAGAAAACTTGACCGGTCCAATAGGCATACAATATATTATTGGTTGTTAACAAAACTAAATTTCTATTTGACTAAATCTAAATGTCTATCAACTGTTCAGTAAATAATATATTATTATTTTTGCAGAATCGGATCTAGCCAAGTTTCGCTGTCAATTATGTCCAAAAGGCTTTAAGCACCCGACTTCATTAACCCTACATAAAGACTCACATGCTGGTAAAACTCAATGTCCTGTTTGTCGACGCTCTTTTTCAAGATCTTACGATATGAGGAGTCATCTCCAGAGGATTCATCAAGGAAAACAACTGACAATAAAAGCAATTGCTGCAAAACAATTTCCTAACAATATTTAGTATACGGCAAAAGACGACTATATTGCACATAGTGCATTCGCCTATTAAATAAGCACACAATAATTTTTTATAATTAAATATAGAATATTATATACATATTTACTTTTTATATGTCACAAATAAATTTGCTCAGCGTTGTAGCTTTGGCTATTTTTGTACTAGTCTATATTGTTTCAATATAATTGTTTAAAATAAATTTTGTTGTTTAATTTATAAAATGAAGAATGCAGCTACATAGCTGTACCTTATTGTGTTTATGGTGAACCAAACGGATTTTTTATGTATACCTACCTACATTTTATATTGATCTTAAAAATAGTTGAATTTTGAGATGAGGGTAGATGAGAAATCTTTTGCGACCCTAGAGACCTCGGGAGAAAGAAGAAAGAAAGAAAGAAAGAAAGATCATTTATTTGACTCCACAAAAAAATAACGCGCACACAATACAATTAGATTAAGACAATACAATTCAAACACAGTAAAATTAAAATATATATAACTAAATTAAAAGATATAAAATTAAGAAGTGGAGCCAAAATGGTAGCCACTCAGCATAAATTGCAACGCAGCTGTTGCAACACTGATTTTCAGTGGCCCCTC
>CAJQZN010044066.1:0-11821 GCA_907164685.1 Colias eurytheme | reverse complement strand
GGCCCCTCTTTGAAGCGATTGGAGCGGCAGTGCGTTCAAAAATATAATATTATGATATAATGTACACTAATAAGAGCAAAAACATGTACTTTAGATAATTTAACATGACATATAAATAGATAAATGTTTAAAATTAAATCATAATAATAAATACATAATATAGACAGATAGATCATATACCTACATAATATAAAATATTTGTAAACATAGTAAAAGTTAAACCCATCACACAACTAAGGTTGGAATTTAAACAACTAAGGGAGAAAAACGCGGGTTCAAATCCCGCCAGAAAAATTTTCACGCAACTTAGTTTTAAATTGTGTAAGTAATCAAATCATGAAAATAATTAAATCCATACTACTATCACAGACTAATAATAATATACTACGTACTACTATGTATTATAAAGCTGAAGAGTTTGTTTGAACGCGCTAATCTCCGGAACTACTGGTCCGATTTGAACAATTCTTTCGGTGTTAGATAGCCCATTTATCGAGGAAAACTATAGTCTATTTATCATCACGCTGATGACCAGTATTTTCATGATTATATACTTACCAACTATCGGAATGATTCTTGTATGATTATAACAATTTAGATAGGTATGTACTGCACAAGGCGTTTGTAGAGAGATGAGTTCTCATTCTGGGATAAGATAGCGTTGAGTCAGTTGTACAAGTTGTATAAGTAATATATTATTAATAAAAATTAAGTAAGTATACCTTGGTAGTATTAATACGATTTATTAATAAATTCAATTATTTACACACTTTAAATTAATGGACAATTTTTTCAATCGAACGATGCGACGCCGAAACGCGCGATTTAAATTTTCTTATCGTAAGCAATGATCGTAAGCTAATTCATAGAACGTCTAACATAATGTTACTAACCGTAAGTACGGTTATCCGTTATCGTATGATAGGTATGTCACCGTAAAATTGTAAAAACCGTTACATTATTGGTTTCATTTACAATATCGAGAGATTGATGCCCGCGAAACCCGTAATCAGTCGAAATTTGGTGAATCGGAAATCTGATGAATCGTAACACACTGATTTTTCGGTAGATAGTAAACTGTCGACATGAAATCGTTTAATTCGATAATAATTATTATGTAAGATTAGTTTCAGTTTATTTAAATACTACACAGTAGTTACCTAGCGACTAGTTATTATTCTGTGCCTACACGAAGACCCGAAAAAATGGCGAAGACGCAAACTGCACCGATGGTCGTTTGGAAAACCTGAAACAGGAAATATAATGTCTCGTCCATGGTCTCCTCACAATACTTTTCTGAAAAATAATGCATTAAATTGCAAGCAAATGTTATAGACATTATTTCGTCAATTTCAATGAGTTATGGACATTATATACTAAAGTCCACAATTTAAGATATTTTATTAAGTAGGTAGGTATAAATATGGTTTTTAAATATGAAAAACATAATAGTACGATATTATAGGCATTGACCATTGTTATTAGTCTAAAGTTTTAGACTCTAAATCAAGGCGTGCTCGTACTGTGCTCGTACTATGCGTAGGTATGATCGTCAAATAAGGTCTAGGTTTTTGATTTTTTATTATTTCATTACGTCCGCGTCATTAGCACTAATAGTGTCAACAGTTAGGTATATAAAATAGGTAAATTAGTAGGCAGTTGAATATTTATATGATAGCTCGGTCCGTAGGTATTATATTTTTTAAAGCGCAACCAATTTTTTTAAATAATTAGTTAGTTATTATATAATAATTACACACAATACAATATAATATAATAATTACAAATAGTTAGTTACAAGTTGTTAAAATGTGATATTTTATAAAATAAACGGGTTGCTATACATTATTTATTAGCAGTTAATTATTTTTCGAATTAAAGTAACCAGTACGAACAGTAGATCGCGGCATTCTTATCCTATAGGTTGCTATAGGTTTATTATAACTCTATAGCGTGCTGGAATAGGGGTGGCTTCGGCAAGGCGGGGGTGTTACGGGCGAAGTGCGCTCGATACGCGCGCGCTACAACTTCACTCATCCACCATCCAGTCGCATTCTGACGCCCCTCGCGTTTGGTTGCTGTCAGCCGTCGAATCGCTCGATACGATCACATCGATCACAAATCATTATAAACTTTTAACCATATGTATGTATTTCTGTGATAAGTGAAAAATGTTTTGATAAACCCTTGCTAATGGAATTACGTGTGATAAAGAAAATGTGGAAAGGAAAAGTCGAAATTAATATTTTGTTTACATTTGGCACACATGTTTGTTGTACCTATACCCATTAGCAAATTTAAATATGTAATTATATTGTGTCAAATCTAATTGCCATTGATTAAATTTTCGTGGTGGTTAATTATAAAATAAAAGTGTTCCCATCTGAAATGAAATATGATATAATCGGACTGCTCGATTCGTGTTTCTGGAGCTACATAAATTTTAATCAAGCAATTCATTTATTATAGTGCGAAACACTTACGTCCAGTGTAGTGTAGATTGGCAGAAATAGCTTACGCGTTCTGTATTAAAATATGTGAATATTTGATGGTGTGTCGTGAACAGGGGCGCATACAGTTTAGATTCGTTCGCGAAACGTCACGCGGCGGCGCAAAAGGGGGTATTGATCGGCGACGGCGGGTCGCGAGACGCCGGCGTTGCCGCCAGCCGCCTAAATAAAGCTCTGCATGTGTGCCGCCCTACGCCGATGTCGTCGCCGACAACTGTGTCTTGCGCTTTTATTTGCCATTACACATTTCTCTCGGTCTCTTTTAACATTAATTAAAGTTATTACCCACTTGTTTACAATCTTTACGTACTATATTATACCTAGAAATAAGAATATATGACAAATACGGTCTATGAAATAACATTTTAAGACAGTATTAAATTGAATACAATAGTAGGTACCTATGTATGATGCAATTATATATTTAAGATCTTTAAAAGTTCACTTGTATAGTAATATAAAGATGCATGCGTGCCAAATGTAAACTTAATTATACATACCTACTTCGCATTTACTGTTAGGCGTTAGCGAATAATATCAACACTTAGATGGGTATAATTTGTACAATGAAAATGGGATTGCTTAGATATTTTTTTCTTTTTATAGGTGGAAATGTTGGGATAAGTTTGAAGTCTTCTAAAAGAGCAATGGGGCGCATAGTAGGGGCCCGAGGGGCGCTGCTCTGTATCCTCAGCATAGTGCTAGAGTCTAGCGCGCTTATCCTCCTGCCGCACGATGTTCGCCCTGGTCACGCCGTACGCCATTTTGCCGGGAACCATTCGAGATATACCCTGCTGGATCCCGAGTACACTTCATACTTCACGCTTTTGGACGATGGCCTACTAATGACTACAGCTGACCTTGGACCTCTTTTGAATCAACCATTGAATCTCGCTATATTGGAAAGTACTCCATATAGTAGTTCAGCGCATTCATTACACCTGTTTGTTATGGATCGAAAGAAAATGCTTAGTTTCTCTACTATTAATGGATTGCATGGAGAGATTCCAGAAAATGCACCTGAACGATCTGTAGTGGACCTGCCTCCGATACGAGCTACAGCTCTTGTTAATATTGGGCCCATAGCATATAAAATTATAAAAGGCAATGAAGATTCCATTTTTGCTCTACGAGAAAAGGATAACAATCAAAATTATAATCTAAAATCTGTAGTAACGGAAGGAGATGTAGAATTAGTTGCGCTTCGTACATTAGATGCTGAAACGAAGAATTCCTATAATATTGTTATCCAAGCCACCGATTTGCACGGAGCAAGTAAGGCTAGTTTACCAGTTCGAATCACAGTCTTAAATGAAAATGATCATGAGCCCTTATTTGAACAGGAAATATACTATTTCGCTGTAAATGGAACTCAAGACAAGAACCTTAATAATGGAACTGCACATTGGCAAAGATTTTCGAATATTGGTACAGTTCATGCCTACGATGCAGATGGCGATCGAGTTTACTATTCTATAAAAACACCTACAAATCTGGCTGTGATTGTACCTCAAACTGGCGAATTGATTCTTGCTGGCGAACCCGACAGCTATGAAGCAGAATTGTTGATACTTGCCCATGATACCGGTACTCCCTCTAGGAAAAGTAAGCCAGCTCAGGTATTCCTAGAGTTCATTATTCGGGAGCGAAAAGATTTACCTGCACTTCATCGAGAGAAACGACGTGTTACTAGAGCCGTTCGTCCTACGAAACGCATAGAATTCACAGAAGGTGACGGTGAAGTTGAGGGACGTGCAGTCTTTACACTTGAAAAAGAAACTGATCGTGAAACATTTAAAATTCGTGATGAAAATCCGTGGGTTACAGTGGAACCTAGTGGTGTTGTAAAAGTTAAAAAGAAGTGGGACTTTGAGGAACTCGGGCCCGAGAAGACTATCGACTTTTGGGTTACCATCACAAATGCTGGAAATGGAGGTAAGTTATTTTTATATTACTGTTTTTATTAGAATATTTCTTCTTCTTTTTCGTTTTATTATAGAACAAAACGAAAAAGAAGAAGAAGAAATATTAGAGATAATCAATATTTATATGCCTATTTAATATTACGCGCTTGCCCAAGCTCCGTTCCTGGTTGACACACAGAATGAACACAAAATAAAAAATGCGTTCCTATGTCGCTGAAGAAATCAAAATATTTTTTTCAATCGGTTAATTACTATTTAAGTTTATTTATTACAAACACACTTGCATACAATCAAATACTATTTTCTCTGTAAGTATCATAGAAATGCGTTAGTGTATAATTTTTTAAATGTAATGAGTGAATCTTGATTATCAAGTAATGAAACTTTGCCAATATCAATCCCACCCTCACAAAAATTAGTAGGGTTAAAGAGAATTTTTTTGTCTCGAAAACATTTCATATGCAATTAATAATCACTTTTATCTACCTAAAAATTTTTACTCACAAACATCTCATAAACGAGTGTATATTTTCCAAATGTAATTGAACACCAAGTTCTAATATAACCCTTGAGCTTTAATAACTTACTCGTGACTAACACCTGTCGTATCGAATTGCCCACTCAACCGTTTTATTGTGCGTCAGGTTATAGAGTCCCTCTGCGACGCAATCTTCGGTGCATCCATCAGTCATGCATAATGATATACCTACATTAGGTCTATCGTATATTACGTATAATCTATTTTATTTATACAGTTTATATCTATTGTATTAGTGAACGAGAGATGAGATTTTGGATCATGGTTTTGTTTTCATTTTTTAGATTTCATCGATCTAACTTTTTTTTGATACATAATATAGGTGTAGGTACATAATATAGGGAAAACCTACCTACTAACTTTCCGCTCGCAATTAACATATCATCTGAGATGCATGTCATTTCCTCGTACGATTTTCAATTCCCTAGTTCACCTCCTTCTAGTTTAAATTACAATACATACAAAGATATGCCTATGTTTAACTAGATTTCATCTTATGACTACTTATATTAAAGATATAAAATTATTTCATACGTTTTTTAACATTTTATATTTTTTAGTCAATATTCATAAGAGAAACATATTATAGGACCGATTAAAACGAGATTTTATTTATGACAATATTATTGCTGAAACTAGAACGAGGCGAGAAAAGTTATTGCCAAGAAAGCTTAGTTTGTGAAGACGTTGATTATACACTCAAGTTTTAATGCGTTATTAAAAGTTCACTAAGGGCCTTGTTATGATAGACATTACTGTAAAGTAACTATCAGTGGTAATTTGTATTTGTATTTTGGTTTGAAATTTGGATATAATTTGCTTGTATTAGTGTCTTAACTAGGGATGTAACGATACATGATTTTGCCGATACGATACCGATACCGATATTTGTAGTAATGTATCGGCGATACCGATACCGATACCGATATCGATGGCTTGGTAGAAAAATAAATAGTGAATTATGCATAAAAAGTTACCAACATTTAACAGAGACAACTGTTAATCGTATTCTTTTAAATAAAAATGCCAAATCAAAAAACAACAAAACCATTTATTTTAGTATTATTATTTTACGAAGTCAGTTAAACTTTAAGTAATACACATACAATCAGTACCTAATAAAAGTTTACTATAAATTGGTAGAGGTTTTTTCAGAAAACAAAGTGCGCACGCGCGGGCGGCCTCCCGCATCGTTCATTGGGCGCGGATTTTTGAATTATTTGATATAAAAAAAAATTGGTTGTTTGTAAAGTAGGTTTACGATCGAGATGTTTACGTGATAACATAATGCAGTGGCAGCGCTCGAGATGAAACGGGAGATCGGTCCGTCTCTCTCTCGTTATACCTGCGATCGCGCTCGTGAGGTTTTGGTGTGACACAAGTTTATGAACATGTCACCCGACTAAAACGATTTTAAAAACGTTATCACGTTAAAAATTAAAAAAATTCAAAATTATTTATTTCTTTCCTTTACATAAACAAATTTGTGATTGGAACACTCCTAGTAGGTAAGCAAATAAAATGCTTGTGTCAGGAGGTTCCGCTCTTCCTTAACACTATTACAGAAACAGAAATAAAACAATATGAATGAATACAATGCAAAAACATAAAAGAAAAGAAAGAATTTAATAAAAAAATATCGGTATCGGTTGATTTATTATCGGCGATACCGATATATCGGCTTGCCGATATATCGGCCGATATATCGGTATCGGTATCGGTATCGTTACATCCCTAGTCTTAACTATGATAGAGATAAGTTATGTTATTGGTTTAATGTAATTTTGGGTTAATATTTACCATAAATGTGATGACTATTTGATGACTAAAGCGTGTTTTGTATTAATTTTATAAACAATATAGTGTATGTTAATCTTTCATTCGCAATAAGCTTTTAATTACCTATTCTGTAATGATAACTGCAACCACATTAAAATCAAAGCAGAACAATTTTAATTATACACGTTTATAATTAACCTATATTGATTTACCTCTTTGGGGGAGGCCTATGTCCTGCAGTGGACGTCATGAAAGGCTGGAAATGATGATGATGATGATGATGATGATGATGATTTACCTCATACAACGTAATCAAAATAATAGTAGCAGTCCGATTATTATATGGCTTCTTTAATAGCAATAGAATGTGACATTAATAGCGTGTCCCAGTTCTTTTGTATGAACAGTAGCACGAGACCACAGACAGGTGTGCTAGGAATTCCCATTAAAAGTCATAAATCTTAGCCGTAGAATGGATGCGACAGGTTGCGACCACCGTGCTGAATGCGTTGATAATCGGGGACCTGTCGCACGGCCTCAGTTTTGTCGATTCTTTACGCCAACCCCCATGATCACGATGCAATCTTGTCATGGAATGCCACATTACTTTATAACTAGAACGATAGCGTCGATACCTCGTACTTTGATACCAAACATTTTTAATTTATTTCAATATGATGTTAAAGTAGCGCGGGAACGGACTTAAAACATACCCCGAAAGTTTAGTAATTATGAACCAGAGAGAACCCAATTTATCTAAGGGCTTAGTATAGGTCTAACCTAAATGTGATAATGTTTATTTAGCGAAGGACAAGGTCTAATTTTGTTTAAAAATACACGAGACCGGGCTCTATCTTGACGGGAACATTATTAAATCTTGTATGTATAAAATGTATTTGGTATTCATGATTAACGATTGTTATTGTGTCTTAGCAGCCCTGTATCGATTATTATTATGCGTCTATAAAAACGCGTTGCCTAATTATACGTTCCCAGTAGATGATCCTTAGTGGGTGGCCGTCTTCGGGCTATTACTCTAATCTAACTCGGATATCAAATCTTTATTAACCTTCATTTCTCGAATGATGCGTCTTCACTAGTTCGAGGTTAAATCTTATAATAGTTTATGATACAATCACATAGAAAAGAACATTTAAAATGTAATCAAATTTCGTATGCAATTCTAAAATAATCATATTCAAGTATTTAATTTTAAAAGCTGTTAACATTTTTACGTAGATAGAGTTTTAAAGTACTAAAATAAAATTGCTTGTTGTTTCTTGCGACGGACGCGGACGTAGAGCTTTTCTTTGACATTTAATTTTCAATTTCACAAGTATTTCTATAAAATTACAAAAATTGCTTTCAATTCAAAAGAACACACACAGCAATGTGCTTTTACTCAGAAAAATGACAAAGCGCTTAATACCTGGTATGTGACGCAATCTCATCAAAGTGCCTTTATAATATATACTACTTTATATACTACATATACATGTATATAGGAAGATATATTCTGTTGGTAAATTAATCCTCTATTCGTGCCCTGTATCATCCTATACGCTCTTTGAGTTAGCGATCGACAAGTGCTTTGATCTTGTTTCTGAATCTCTTTCAATACATTTGCAGGTATGGCGTTATCTCGATTGTTTGCTCTATTTAAATTGATTTTTAATATTGATGAGACAGGTTTTTGAAAGGGACTTGATGAACAAACAATAAAGGCAACATATTATAATGTATAGGTACCTATATATGGTTTCTGATTATTCTGCTGTACAATTAAACGTTAATTTCATGTATCCGCAATCCACATTTAGGTTTACCAATATTACATGCCGATACGTTTTTATAATATTTACATTTTAATATCTAACATATCCTATTCTATAATGCATATTTTTAAGATGATTTTGAAGATGATGATGTTTGGTCCATCATCCATGTGTGTTACATTGGTACAACTCAAACGATAAATAATTAAATAAACGATCTCATCTTCTTATAACGTAAACAGTTAAGAATATCTGATATCAGTTATATAATAATTTGTTTCAACCATTACTCTACTGGACCGATACATCAGAGCCATATCATGTGTAACATTTGAAACTATGTGGCAATGAAGGTTCGTAGTTCGGACACTGAATGCTCGCAAAACGGTTACGGTCCGTTTGTGCAGTACTGTTTGTTAAATTTACTCATTCATTCAATCAATGGCAATGGGTGCGGGCGTTGGTCGCACAATAATCGGTACGGGACAATTCCCCTCATTGTGACCACTGGCCGCAATTACGTATGCGCACTTCCTATGCTCGACCCCGACCGACACATCTGGTGACCGATTTTTTGCTCTTATGCCTCTCGTTTATTAGGATGCGCATCACACTAATTGTACTTAACAGTCTAGATATTATACATATGCATGGGAACGGGCTTCTACGTACTACACACGATAATGTCATACTTTTTGTAATGTATTGTGCGTCACTGTATTTCGTAATTAAATTACTCACCCTTGCTATTTATCTGAATAAAACTACCCTCAATACGGCCCTCTAGAGATTAGGAAAGTTGAGGGATTTTTCTTACTTATGTGTACCTAACTTGATCAATTGATTAATGTTCAGATACAGTACGCTGTTTTTAATTTATTTTTACGTAGAGTGCACACAAGATCCTCTTCTCTTAATCGCGCTACTTACTACGTGTTTTAAATGTTCTACACATGATTCGTTAAAAAAAATGTTACGTTTTTTATGAAAATTAAATGAAATACCTACTTACTTATAACAACTAACTTTAACATACAAAATCATATGCTTGTTAAAAATCTAGGTTATGATTTTAATTTTTAAATAACAACAATCTGTAAAATCTTTATTTTTAGAGGTATTTAATTTCCTCTTGAATATAACAAGCAAAGGCTACAAACTATTTTTAGCCCTGTCCATCGTGAGAATGTTTGACCGCTCCATTTTTAACCCCATGCTCAAGTATTTGCTTAGCACACGGGACGTACTTATTGGTATAGTTAGGTTTCAAGTGTGCTTTTGCGTTGTTTGCAGAGTACAAGTATTTTTAAAGTTTAAATTATGTAACATAGCTGTAAATATTTAATCAGTGATTATTACGCTACTCTACAATTTACTTTGAATGTAGTACAAGAAAATTAAAGATAAGTTAAATACTTTGTAGTATCAGTAAGTATATCTACACTATCAAATTTCATGTCATGTCCGTTTTGTTTCATTGTTGTTTCGTAATTTCGTGAATTATTATAAGACAAGCGTAGTTAGCGATGTTTAACATGATATCAGATGCAAATAGCTCACGCAAAGTGCGTGATTGTCGATCTATCCTCCCATCTTCAAGGCTTTCACTCTGATTGTGGTTTGATTGCGGTCATTTGCTCGTCTCCCTAAATGCCAGCGAGAAGCTTTACACGCCGAGTATAAACAACTAACGATACATTGGTTGTTCACGATTCTTACACATGTTATATTATGCCTATTGCGTGCTGTAGTCAAACTATTATGCCTTGTTATACACGTAAAACTCCGACTGCTAGTGTTCAATTAGTACAGTTATAATTCTAGCCTAATTAATTTTACCTTTGAAGCGCATGTTGTTCAAGCGGTCTCATGAGCTTTGAGAGTGTTTACTAAACTATTATTTATTAATTTTGATTTTGATTACATCGAACTCAATATGAAATAATAACATTTATATTCACGATTGTTACGTAGGTTTATTGCTAGAATTAAAACACGTTCAGTTGGTTTTGAACAGTAGTTCGTAAGAAGTAATGGAGTACATCAAACTAAGAGACGTGAGTACTTATACGTGGGGGACACGAAATCGTGGTTTTTGCATGTACACCACACTTAACATAGCATTGTTCTGTTTGCAATGGTAACTGGAGAGCTCTTCGCGACCCTGATTGGCATTCACTACACACGTCAATTCACCCCTTTTGCTCGATAGTACGGAGTACCTAAGCATTCACGCCTAGATTGCAAGCTTCAAGAAAATACTCGCTAAATAACTTTTTAATTATGGCAATATAGTATGAAATGAAATTTTAGTACATATTAATTAGTTTCGCTTTTATAATTTATTTGCCTTCATTTCAGACAAGTTTAAAGTTATTATATAGGTAATTACGGTGAGAGTATCATTTAGTTCCCGTCAAGTACACCTCTCTGAGATGCGCGGGGTCACAGAGGGCGTGCGTATTCGTCTACTTAGAAAGTTACAACCAAAACATTCGTCTGTCTAATTATAGACTGGTTTTAGCCTTACGTGTTGCTTTCAAAGCGTTTCAGAGATGTTTCATAATAACACTGATGTACGTTACCGTTTTAAATAAATGCTTTGAAAGTTTTTACTTGTAATTATTTTGAATAATATCATGTATCATTTAAAGCAGGTCGTTATATATCTAACGCCCATGCAAAAATGTAGGCCCTAAACGATATACGATGAATGTCTTTGTTATAGGTAAACACATGGTATATATTGCTTCGTCTATGTGATTTATTAGCACTAGCATGTGGTATTACGGGAAAATTGTTACGTACTTTATTAAGATTTAGTGCAGCTTTGGGCTTGTAAGCGCCGGTAGACCGTTCCTTTGGGAAATACTGTGGTAAATAATAATTAAACTTTGCTCCCTTGAATATATCGTGTCGATACAACTTATATGGGGCGATTGCATGCAACTTTATAATTGAGTAACCATTTATTCTGTTCGAATGGTGTAGTACCTATAGAGATAATATGCCTAATCGTTAGATAATCGGATAATTTTCCCCGATAAATATCAAATAGGTAATGTAGAATTGCAATTACCTAAACATTAAAGTATGTTTCTACTAATGTTTGTATTTTTGAATGATGGTTTTGATGGCAGGTTGATAAAAACGTATAACTGTTAACGGGTTCTTGTCGTGCGTCAACGATTTGCCTGGTTCGTGAGCAATGATTATAAACACTTCCGATTGCGAAAGTTGATGAGTGCTGCGATATAGCACTGTCAGTGGTCGTCACACTTCGGCGACGAGTTA